>CAEGAD010007833.1:0-152538 GCA_903067055.1 Poeciliopsis paucimaculata | reverse complement strand
GTTTACCAAACCATCCGTGTCGCTCCAAATCACTAAATCTTCATCTTCGGTGTCGCTTGTAAACAACTCGGCTAACTCCGGATGTAGCTTCTACCTCACACATTATCAACACAGACTTAGAGCGCCCTCTGGCGGTTTAGTGTGAAAATAACATGTGATACGATATAATAATTTGTTAATAATTTCACACATAAGTCGCACCCCCGGCCAAACTATGAAAAAAAACTGCGTCTTATAGTACGGAAAGTACGGTACTAGGATAACTATCAGTGGTATTTACTATAGTACGGCCGACTTAGCAAAATTAGCTTAGCTGATGTAGCTTTTATCTGCTAGCTAACACGGACGGGTGGCCTACCTGTCAACAGAACCTTTACAATCCGTTTAAATGCTGTTGTATGAGTCCATGGATTTCAGGTGGAGCTCCTCCGTGTTGGACTCACTCCTCATATTCGCTATGTCCACATCTTCTGGTATGTTTTCCATCTCTGTCTCATACGGGTCGATCCCGACGGCGGCCATTTTGTTCATGCATCTTTTTCTCATACATTTCTTAAGGGTGTCCACATATTTTCTTTGTGTTGGTCTCGAAGCCATGGGTCCGGATCACTTCCGGTTCAGACTGCCAGGAATCTTGGGCCCCATGACAAAAGATTTAATTGGGCCCCCATGAAACTGCTGTTACAATTTTTTGAGTCTATTTGACCCACAAAAAGCGTCACAATACTGATGCTGGCACAATATTTACTGCTCATGAATTTTACATCCAACAGTATGTAAGTCATTTGCTTAAAGTTTTTTCTATTAGCTTTATCTTACTGAAATGTCTTTCCCCAGGAGCAACAGTCAGGCAACATGCAAAATATACATGAAGCAATCCAGACTTCTCAAAAAATGCTATGTAGTTGCATTTTATTCAAGCTGCAGTGTATAACTTTAATTTAAAAAAACAGTTTTCTCCATATTTGTTAAGGTTGCCACCATGTCAGATAATATGTGAAAACAATCTCCTCCTCCTGCTCCCTGAGCTGCTATTACTGGCTAAAGTAATGCGATGTTCTGTCCAAAACAACCAATCAGAACCAGGAGGAGGGTCTTAACGCTGTCAATCATCCTCATTCAGGCACTGCTAAATGTGCTATAATGGTGGAGAAACAACAGATCATTACAGAAAAAAATGTTTATCTGCTGTCATTGGTAGCTATGCTAACTAAGACTGAGCATTCACAACAGGCTGCGTTAGCCCAGGGGGCTTTTTGGCCCCCAAAATTGTTTTTGTTGCTAAAAACAATTTTAGAAAACACAATATAATAAATTTTGTAATTGACAGGGCCCTTTTTTTTTTTTTAATTTCTATGAACAAAAAAATAAATAAATTGTGGAGGGCCTCTTGTTAGTCAGGGGCCCTTACAGTTGTCATAACTTCCCCCCCCATTCAGCACCCCTGGTGATGTATGATACCACCATTCCCTAGTAAAACTGAAGCGGGTACCTGCGATCCCGACCTGATCTTTACTGCCAAAGACACTTAATTTTCTTGTTAAATCTAAAAAAATTTTATTTAATTTTAAAAAGTGCTGTAATTTAAATCTTTGCTTCCTAGAAAGAATATTACTATGTCTATACAAAACATGTTTATTACATTTTTTGAAGAAAATAATTCTTAGATAAAAAGATTTTAATCTGATCATTTCTGCCTATTTTGTTTTTGGGCCACTTGTCACCAAATAAACTGCTGCTGGCCACAACACCCAACTGTTTATACTCAGATGTGAAAATGGCTGCAAACAGATGGGCACTTATACAACTGTACATTTCTGAAAAGCATTAGTGGGGCCTTCTGAACAACCAACAAGAATGCAGCAAGTGGTTTCTGGATAGTAAGTCAACAACAAAACTCTTGTCTTTTCCAGCATGCAGCAGTAAGATCAGCTGACCAAATGGGCGGGAATTCTGCTGGGGTTGCTAGGTAACGGCTGTGTTTTGGCAAACACAAACACCTGTTACCACTGACCATCCCATATTAAGGTTCGGCCGCCTCCTGCTCTGGTTTTGATATTCTGGCCTTAAAACCACCTGAAGATAAAATAGAAACAATCAACACAAGAAACTGTAAATAATTATGTAATCATTGGTTGTTGCCTGTATAAACACTGGTTAGGCCTCTAATTGTGTTAAGTTTTGTCTCACAAGATCAAAAATAGTAAATAATTAAGCAAATTTGCACTTTAATTATTTGTTTTCTGTCAGAGAGAATGTTGACTTTCCCCAACAAGAGA
This sequence comes from Poeciliopsis paucimaculata, assembly GCA_903067055.1. Lineage (NCBI taxonomy): Eukaryota > Metazoa > Chordata > Actinopteri > Cyprinodontiformes > Poeciliidae > Poeciliopsis > Poeciliopsis paucimaculata. The sequence goes on along the minus strand of CAEGAD010007833.1, from coordinate 150,259 downwards.
GACTAATAAACACATCAGAGTAGCCCTAAAAATTAACTGATCAACTATGTTAATATTCAATAATGTTTGGAATATTTTGTTCGTCCACCATTTTCTAGTAAATTTGCTTCCTTGTTTGGGATAATTTTCCTGTTTTCACCAAACTTTACCTGCACTACAGATGATCCCATGTTGGAGTCGTTGTTGACTCAGAGTGTTTTCACACCTGGTGGGCAGCAAAACTGAAACATTTGCTCAATTTTCAAACTGCTGCGCTTTCCAACCGGCATTTAAAAAAAAAAATTTAAGATATAATTTACAAAAAAACAAAATTAAATCTGCAAATAAGTGAATTTGCCACCTGCAATTTACAAAAATGAGCAAATTCTGAACTGCGACTGAAGCTTATTTCAACATACAGACCTTCAATGGGATCGTTTAAAGCACATTTATGTGTTGGAATGGCCTAGTCAAAGTTCAGACATATTCCAATTAAGAATCTGTGTTGAGTTTCACTCTCATTAGTTACACAGAACTGATGCTTTACTGCTTGTTAGCTTAAAATATAAGCACGACCAGAAAAAATATGCTTTTATTTTAACAATGTATTTTTACAGTGCAGAATTTAAATGGTTAAATTCCATTCAAACTTTGGAAGGAATTGTTTTCCGACATCTTTAATGTCACTAATAACAACGTCATTTTGGCTTGAAGGAATGTCGCTTCTGAAATTTAAAAAGTTAGCGTGGTTTGATTATATGCTAAAACGACTTGCCGTACCCTAGGGGGCCTGTTTAAAACAATCTGAAGGGTTTAAAACTGGTTAAAACGCTGATTTTTTTTTCCTGTTTTTGCATTATCTAGAGTTATAAAAACAGCAACCCAGATGGAGATGCCAGTTATAAATTGTTTGTGGAGAAATATGTGATGTGTTGTGGATTTTTTCACTTGTTTGTTTATCTTCTGTACTTCTGTCAGTGTTTACAAATGCGATGAATTATTCGGCACGGCGCGTTTGTCCTTTAAGAAGACGCTGATATTCTTGGGGAAAAAGTGTTACGAGAGCAGTCAGGGAAAGTTGATTCCCATAAACAGGCTAAGTTGAGACATCTGTAGTGAGAAGCCACTTGAATCGGCGCCGCACATCACAGCCTGTTTACTTTTTTTATTGTGTATTCTCGGGAATTTGTTGCGTTTTCTTTATTATTCTTATTATTAGGGTTGAGTTTGGGTGTCAGTACCCATCAGGCCTGTGTGAGTCTCTGTGAAGGCGACGCCACAGACGGTGCGTCACATCCAGTTAGCAGACACCCAGCGCGCTAAAGAGGTTAAACTGCCGCGCCTGGCACAGCCAATTGTATTGAAAGCCGTTTGAAGCCGGGTTTCTCTCCTTCCTCTTGCATCACGCTTCACACGCTTTATTCGGGTTGCCACTCCAGACAAACTTCAAACCTGTGTGTGTACAGGTGTGGGTGTCTGTGTTCATGCGTGTGTGGGTGAGTGTTTGCGGCTCCAGAGGCCTTTGGTGTTGTTTGTTTGCGCTGCTTGCCTTTCTATAAACCGGGCTTCTGATCTTCCAGCCAACATGCCTCCAAATTCCTCTGCTGTTCCCGGCGCCATGTAAATAAATCGGTGTCAGCTTGGCTGATGATGAAACGAGCAGCGACACAATCCTGGAAGAAAACAAAAAAACGCGCAGCAGCAGCTTCTTCTTCTTCTGTGGTGTGAAGTGTGAGATCTGCGGCTGCAGGGAGTTTCTTTCTGTCTAACCAGGATGTCCAAAGTGCAAAGGTGGATGGAGCGTCCACAAATTACACTCAAGTAAAGTTACTTAATTAGACGGGCTGAGAGATAAAGTTAGGTGGGATAATTAATATGAATAAGATCCGTCTGGTAAACTTGTGGTTAAAATAACTTTGTTCTTCATTTAGTTAAGTGAATGGAGTATCCGGTTTGGGTTCAAATTCTCCAAATTAGCCAGTTTCTTTTGGTGAAAATAGCCAGTTTTGGGTTTAAATTCACCAGTTTCAGGTCTAAATTCACCAGTTTTGGGACTAAATTCACCAGTTTTAGGTTTAGATTCACCAGTTTTGGGTTTAAATTCACCAGTTTCAGGTCTAAATTTACCAGTTTTGGGACTAAATTCACCAGTTTTAGGTTTAAATTTACCAGTTTTGGGTTTAAATTCACCAGTTTTGGGTTTAGATTCACCAGTTTTGGGTTTAAATTCTCCAGTTTTAGGTGAACTGGTGAATTTAGATTCACCAGTTTTGGCTCCTATAGAGGTGAAAAGTTTGGACTCCTGGTCTCTAACTGCGCCTTATTAGCCGGTGCTGCTCGCGGCCGTGGCGGCCCAGAGTTATGGCTCTGTCGGGCCAGCGGTCGGGGTCCTCCGAGGCAAATGGCGTGTCACGAAGTGGTCAGTGAGGTCAGCTGTCTTCCTCACCGCCACGGTCTCGCTTGTCCAATTAGGGGCTCTTTGGCCCCCCTTTACGTCCCCAACATGTCCGCCGTTGACTGATTCCCTGACACCTCCGGCCCCTGAGATGGAAACACCTGACAGAGCGAATGAGTCCAGGTCCGCTTGAGGAGAGAGAGAGAGACGAGGACAAATTAATCCTCTTTGTTTTCACTCACTGTCCTGCAAAAGAATTAAACTTTTAAAAATAACTGAGATTTTAAAAGCAGAAGGGATTCTGCATATATGAATGAAGCATTATGTGACAAATGTGTCTGCCATACTGGTTCCTTCTTGTGATTCTTTGGGTTTCTGTCAGACATTCTGAGGGTCATGAAGATGGAAAAGAAAAGAAACGAAGTCAGAAGACGGAGAGCTGAGAGGAAAAGGGCAGAAGGGGGGAAGGATGCCAGGGAAGCGGCGGAGGCTCTGGGGATTGCAGCTGGCGCGCGTCAGGCTGGCTGGGCGCGGCGGCCGCCTCGGCGTCCCTTGATCTTGCGCAGAGGCGGGTTTTCAGCAGGCCTGTGGGTGCCAAGGCGCCGCCATCCAAACCTGGAACCGTCCTCATCCTCCCTGCGGACGCTTGGAAAAACAGAGAGAAAACACACGGGAAGAGCGTGTGTATGCATGCATACACCGCTGACAGGCCGTACACACATGTTCCCGTGGTAACGATGACAATGTCAACACATGCTGCTGCACATCCTGAGTCATAATGAACTAGAGGAACGGATCCGTCTTTTCTTCTTCGAGGGTTTTCTCTGACAATTTGTCGCCTGCCTCCTGGCTGCAGGTAGGATTCGGACCCTGAGGAGGAGAATGAGGAGAGACGGGAAATAAAGGCAAACACAACCAGAGTGTGTTTATATATGGCAACCCGATCCGGATGAAAAGATGTGCCACTCTGCGACCGGGTTGTTGCCTTCAATTAGGCTCGACACGAAAATAAGAGCAGAGAGGCGAAGGCTGGAGGCGAAGCGAAGAGAGACGGAGTCATGAGGAGCAGCTCAGATACAGATGAAGAGGAGACGGTTGAGACGGACCGCTGGGATAATTTAGGCAGGAAAAAACAGAAGTACATTCCTGCCAAAAAACTCTGAATGTTTCAGATTAATCTGGGAACATTTCTAGAACAAAACTGGGAAATTTTGAGTTTCAATTTGAGGTGGTTTTTTAACTTTTGAAAGTCAGAAAATAAAAAAAAATTGAAAAGTAAAAAAACTAGAAAATTTTTGAGATATAGTTCAGAAGTCTTGTAGAAAAAAACTTGGAAATTTAAATGTCATAAATTATTTAGAAAATCTTGGAAATTTATGAAAGTTAGTTTTTCAAAGGTTAAAAATTTATGATTTTTAAAACTCAGGAATTTTCTGGAGAAAATTGGAAATCTCTGAGTTTTTTCTATAAGTTTTCAACTTTTAACATTCAGAAATTTCCCTTGTCTTTTCTAAAAAAAATTCTGAGGTTAATTTCAAAATTTGAGTTTTTATAGTAATTTTTAGAGTATTCAAATTCAGAAATTAAAAAAAATTTTTCAAGAAAATCTTTGAGATTTCAAAATTTCTCTGGTTTTTCTAGCAAATGTTCGACTTTTGAAACTCGTAAATTTCCAAATTTTTCTTTGATTAGTCTCAAAATTTAAATAGATTTCTTATGCAAATTTTTTTTTTTTTTACTTTTAAAGTCAGAAATTTTAAATTTTTTTACAATATTTTTGTGATCACTCTCAAACTTTCAGAGTTTTTCTAGCAAATCTTTGACTTCTGAAACACTAATGACCATTCGGCTGCATCATGTTGAGTTGAAGCTAGAAATTGATCCTGATTTAAATGTAAATGTTTGCTTTCACACTGCACTGAGTCAAATGAACCAAATCTTTGATAAACCAGTTCCCTTCCTGGCCTGTAGGGGCGCTGCATTAAGAACCACTGAAGAAGAAACTGAGTGCAACTTCCTTCTTCACAAAATGTAAACAAAAATCTAGTTGCAGATTTTAGTGGTTGTAGGATTTTTCTTTTGTCTTGGTGAAAAACAAGTCATTTCGCACAGTTAACGCAAGGCTAATGCTAGGCGACCGCTAAGCTAACGCTAAGCTAGCGGGTTTGTTTTGGTTGTATTTACCCAGAATGCTCTCTGCTGTAGTTCACTTCCTGCTTTTAGAGCAATCTCTGGTCTGTTTGGCGTTCATACATGCATTCGAACCGCGCCAGTCGAACCGAGACCGAGGCTTGTAGGCAGACCAGAGTTTGATTTTTTGAGTGTGATTACGTTTTCACACTTCCCCAAACACACCAGACTTTCTGGGCACACAAAGCAGAGTTCAGTTAAAGCGAACTGGTGTGAACGACGCACCCTGAATTTCCAAATCTTTGCAGGAAAACTCCCATCTGCTTATTACCTGATTACAGTTTTTAATGTTGTGCAGCAGGAGGGGCTGGTGCACTTCATAAAGTAGTTTCCATCCAGAGGAATTAGGTGTAAATACTCAATGATGATCTCAAGGAATCAACCAGGAAGTCACAAATCGAATATTTTTCTATTCCTTGCTTCCTTATGCCTGCATACAAGCAGAGGGTTTTATTTTGGATGCTTTTATCACCTGCTCACCTGAGATTCCCTGGAAGCTATTAATTTAAAGCCACAAAGTTTACTGCCTCCGTTAAAGGAGGAAAAAGGGTAAAGGAGGGAGGGAGAGAAAAGGCAAAGAGTATCTTATTGTTTTTATTAGATCCATTCCCTGGGTGTCCTGGTCAATAATGACTCGATATATTAGCGGGCGCCTTGCTATTTGCGCTGTTTTCCGCCTGTTTTCCCTGCCGGTGATTGAGCGGAGCTATTTTCACGGGCGGAGGCGGCTGAGGGGACCAGGGAGGCTAACGCGTGTTTGATCAAAGTTTATGTGAAATTTCCCGGGGCCTCCTGCGGGAGCTGCTGTTTATGAACTGTAATAAAAAGAGTCATTTTGACGGCGTGACCCCGCCGCGCCGGGTGAAGGATTTGGTTATGTCTCTGTTTGCAAGGAGCAGGAGGTGGAGCGGGAGATGGGAGGAAAAGCTGGATGGGTTTTCGGAGGAAGGCGGATCATGCAGCGGCAAAGGATGGGAGTAAAAAAAACAAAAAAAAAGGAAAGGCAGTGTTGGAAAGACGAGTGAACAGAAGGGATTACAAGCCTCGGTGTTGTCTCAGCAGCCAGCCAGCACCTCTTAATGAAACACTTTGGTTCAATTCCTGACTCATCTGATCAGCTTTGTCTCCCACAATCCTCCTCTCCTCTGAACGTAATGCATCGTAAATGAGAAATTAGAATGCAGAAGACTCTCAAACACGGGAACCAAGAAGAGAAGGTGAATCTTATTGAGAGCGTTACGAGGAAACCGCGTCGATAAGAAGGTATAAATAGTAACCTTTGAGAAAATCAAATAATGTTGACCTTTTGCTAAGTCGATAAGATAATCCTCCACGCTCCTTCCTGCCTGCGGAGATGCTTGAACAGTATTATGCTTTTAATGAAGCGACGAACAGTCTCCGGGCACGAAGATTACCGCCGGACTTGGACAGATGCTTTCCAAAAGCTACTAAATGATAGGTTAATATTAACATTAGCTTGCCTGAAATCATTCTTTCCAGCATTTTGCCTCTGCATGCATTGCTTCAGAAAATCACTCTGAGTTTCTTCAAACTTCTCCAGACTTCCCCGTAACCTTTTAAAGTGATATTAAAATACGTCCTGTAGGTCTTCTGAAGTGTTTTTGGCTTTTTCACTGATTTTCTATCCAGTACTTGTGTGTGTTTATGTAAATATATAAAAAAATGTAACTAGAAGACACGGATTAATCTCTACAAACTGTCCTCAGCAGATTAAACATGTCTGCAAGATGTCTTGTTTATCATCAACTGCACCTCCACTGATTTGTGGTTATCACCTTGTTGGAGCAGAAATGTTATTTGTTGTCTGTCAAACTCTCTCATGTTTGGTGTTTTTCATAGATTCAGTTACAGAAATGGGAACAAAGAGTCACTAAGGTTAGCCAATGACATTGCATGTCAGACAAAATGTTTATGGTTTTTGGATGGTCTTAGTAAAGTAAAGTCTTGACAAAATATATGCAAATTATTGGTAAGATCATGATAAATATTGGTCAATAAGGTCTTTGCATGACTTGGGTAAAATATCAGTAAAGTTTGTAAATTATTGGAAAGGTATTGTTAACACATTTGTCCAGTCTTGGTAAAGTCATCATAAGATCAAGACTTTATTATCAATAAAGTCTTGGTAAAATATTGGTACGCTATCAGTAAGGTCTTTACAAGATATGGGTAAATTATTTTCAATGTTTAGGCAAGATTATATCAACATATTGGTACGGTCTTGGTAAAGACTTGGTAGTCAAGACATGAGTAAAGTATTGGTAAGATCTTAGTACAAGATACAGGGTAAGTATCAGTAAGGTTTTGTAAATGTACCGGTAAGATCTAGTGAAGAGGTGTAAATTATCGGTAAGGTCTTGGAGAGATATGGGTCGGGTCTTTGTACAGTCTTGTCAAAATATTGGTAAGGTCTTGATAAGTTGTGGGTAAAGTATCTATACAGACTTGGTAAGATTTTGGTAAGGTCTTGGGTCTTATCACGATGTGGTAAAGTATCAGCACGCTCTGAGGAAGACATGGTAAGGTCTAGTAAAGTACCTGTAGGTAAAGTACCTCTTGTCAACATATTGGTTGTTAAGGTCTTGACATTTTGTGGGTAAAATATCAGTACGGTCTTGATAACATATTGGTAAGGTCTCAGAAAGGTTTTTATCAAGATGGGAGAAAGTATCAGTACAGTCTTGGTTTTATAATGTTAAGGTCTTATAGTAAAGTCTAAGACCTGGGAAGGTCTTTGAAGAATGCAGACAAGTTGTGGGTAAAGTATCTTAGTACTTTATTGGTATGGTCTGAATAAAGTCTTAACAAAACAGTGGTAAAGTACTGGGAAGGTCTTGACAAAGTATCTGTCTTTACCCACAACAACATCTGGGTAAAGATATCTTACACATTATTTACCAATGTGTAAGATAATCATAAATAAATGTTATCACTGTTGTCATTATGTGCCATTTGGTAAATAATGACACTTCTAATGCAAAGTTGACACTTTTCGTAAAATTTTTAATACAAATTTGCTTTAAAAGTGTCATTATTTACAGAATAATGCAAATTTGACACTTTTAATGTAACTTTGCATTAAAAGTGTCATTATTTACTCAATGGCACTTCATGACAATAGTCATAAACATTACAGAAGACTCCTTTATCTTCATCACTGTCATGTCAGGCTTATGGAACTGTAACTATAAACTGTTTGGAGGGAAAGTGTAAAGAAGTAATAGATGATTCAAGACTTTTGCACAGCGTTATGAAAGGAAAGAGAAATCAGAGCGTCCTCCCAGTTCAAGCTGCGCTCCGCTTCTCTAAATAAACCCAGCAGGTCAATGAAATCTGCAGGAGAATCGGTGGAGCTGCGCTGCGACGACGCTCCCGTCTGAGATTTATCACGAAAGAAAAATCAATGCGGCAAAGAAGGATCACAGCGAACACCAGAGACCCATCAGCTGTAATGGCCATCACGACACGCACCACTTAAAGAAAACACACACATCTGTCAGACAAGGCGGTCTGCAGGAAAACACACCAGAGCGTCTCCTAATTTCCTTTCTTTTATTGAAGGTCTTTAATGTGGAAATAAAAAGAAACTGAGGTAGATTATTTGTGCATCTGTTCAATAACATGTCCTGGACTTCCTGCAGGCCAAACATGAGCATGCACATCCATCACAGAGCTCACCTATGGGTCCATGGCTGCATGCCACACACACACACACACACACATACACACACACACAGAGGCAGGCAGGCAGGCAGAGGATTATTGAGGTGGTATCAAACAGGAATAATAAAGCAGGTTCTTAAGATTTTAATAAGAATAAAATGAAACAGTAACCACCAAGGGGCCGGCAGGGTTAATCCCTTCTATATTACTGAAAATAAAAAGAGGATAAAAACAGACAGGAGGGCAGAGCTGCTGCTGCTGCAGGAGGAGGCAGAGCGAGGAAGAGGAGGGGGGGCTGCAGGGATGAGAGCGAAGAATATGCCATCAAAAGTGGATCCAGTTAAAAGGGATTGAAATTAACAAGCAGGTTTTAAAATAGAACCTATAATTTCCTTCCACATGCAGAAAAACGGCTGAGTTTAGGCCTGAGTGTCACTTCTTCTTCTTCTTCTTCTCCAATGTCAGCGCGCAGCGAGCAGATGGCATGAAACAGTTGGCAGGAGCGCGCGAGCGTGAATATCTGTTTACTAATAACCCTTTAATTACTTCAGATGGGCAACAGGATCAAACACGCGGACCCACTCAGGAATTAGCCTTAAATGAGACCGGACTGGAAACCCGGGCGAAGCCCTCGGTGCTGCAGCGGGCCAGAACCTTAGCTGTGAAAAGTGGCACTTTGAAAACCCGTTACAGACGGGACGTTTTTATTTTCACCGAGTTTCATTCGTAATCAAACGCAGCAGATGCTGCGATGCAAATTTAAGAGCGGAAAATGATTTGTGTCTGAAACATCAGAAAGTGGAGGGAAGTTTTTCTTCCTGAATTTTTTAAACACAAAATAAAAGCAGAAAAAAAAAATCAATCGTTAAAAAGGTATACCGATCCACTTTTTTCACTTCCGATACCGATATCTGAAGATTTCATATCGGCCGATACCGATCCGATAAACAGCTGAATTCATTTCAAATGATTCTTTTTTTAAAATGAACTGAATTACAAATTTATTTGCTAAATATACACACTTAAATACACCAACAAACTTGATCAAACATGTAAAAACAAGTTCAGTGAGTGAAATGAATTAACCATTGTCAAATAAATAAATGAAATTAACCCAAACAGTTTCAAACTTGTAAAAATAAACTGCTACAAATCTTTCAAATGGTTCAGAAAGTGCAATTAGAAACTATAAATATAATTAAAAAAATAGAGTACATCTTCTGTTATGGATCATCAATATCCGATCTATAATGTTTTCAAATATCAGACCGATACAGTGATTAATATCGGATCGGTACATCTCCACTCATGAGTATTTAGTTCAAACTAATACTTCTACCAATATCAGCAGGGAAAGAAGTGCAAAACAATTGTGTAATTTTACTGCAAACTTCTACAAAGTACTTTTTCATTTTTAGTGCAAAAATCTTAGTTCACTTAAAATAAGACAAAACTAATTTACAAGTAACTTTTCAATAAGATATAGGAGCTTGTTTTGGGTCATTTATGCCTTGATATCTCTGGGAAAGTTCCAGTTATATTAACAGATTATTTCAGTTCTACAATGGGAAAATGGAAGTGAAATAATCTTCCACTTTTTAATCAATATTAAAAAATTGTTGACTTAAAATAATCTCCTGTTTCTTGATTACATGTAAATTGCAAGTTAGTTTTGTCATGTAAAAAATATAGAATTTTGACCAAAGAATTATTGTTATTATCATATAATCTGTTTTAAGGTTAAAACCTGCTAGGCCTGGCGGGGGGACAAATAAAGCCTGGCGGTCACTCATCCAGTGGCCTGTTGTGTTTTTGAGAGATAATTGATGATTATGTGTTATTGAAAGATTAATATCTGAACACCAACTACAAAGTCTTAAAAAAAGCAAACATTAAAAAATAAATAAATAAATAAGCAGTGCTAAGCCTGGTGGGGGTCAAGTAAAGCCTGGTGACCCGCCAGGCTTATAATATCCTGATGTGCAAACTATTAAATCTTTCACTAGTAAAACATTCTAAGATTAAACATTTAATCTTAGAATTCTGACTTATTTTCTCCAATTTTTTCTCAAAATTCTGACTTAAATTGGATCTCAAAATACAAAAGTCAGTATAAGGGCCATTGAAAGGAAAATTATTTTGATTGTTTTTCTCAGAAATCACTTGTGTTGCTTTAATTTGGATATCAGAAAATTAAAGTCAGAATTCTGAAGAAAAACTTGAATTATTTTTTTTATCTTGACCTTAGATTCACCTCAATCTCTAAAACAAATCACTGAAAAAAACCGTGTTTAAACAGCCTCTGAAAATTACACTGTAAAATATTGATTATATTGACTTAATGCAGATATGAGTCAAAACTAGTGAAACTGATTTTGGGTTTTACTCACTTTAATACAGACGATAAGCTGCTTACCTCATTTAAATCTTATTATTTCAGACTAAAATGAGGCTATTTTCTAAGTTGTTTAACTGTATTGAGTTACAGAACCATCAGAGCCGATGTGAAGCACAAAAGCTTTTCAGGTTTCTTATTTATTCTAATCAGTAGTGAATGATTGCACCTAAAATTATGTTTTGCTACTTTTTGTTTTGTCTACAACAGTAAAATAATTTCAGATATTTATCCTGCCTTTCTCCAATCCAGCTGCTTGTTGCATTGTTGTTTGTTGCGCAGAAAGCTCCACTCCTGCTTTTCAAAGATGTATGGTTGTTTAATTGTGCAGGTTATTTCACATATTCACTTAAAACAATCTCCTGCATCTTGCTGAAAAGTTACTTTCAAGTTACTTTTGTCTTATTTTGTATTATTTCAAGTGAACTAAGATAGACTAAAAATACTGTAGTGTTTTTTTCTGTGTGTGGAATTATTACAACACAAACCAGCCAGATTTGGTTATTTTTTACTTATAGAGACAAATTTAGTCCCAGTTATTTCCACTCCAGACTCACATCCTCACTGTGACCGACACAAGCGTCCATCGTTACGCCATTAGAGTCATTTATAGCTCCATCCGCCTGTGCGTTTCCTCCACAACTCGCAGACACTTTTATTATTTTGTACTCTTAATGCATATGCCTCTGTTCATATACAGTGAGCGTTATGAGGGTGCTCTCAGGGAGAAAATCCCCGCTGTGTGTAAATGTCATGGTGGGAAAAAAATTCCCTCGTGTGCCAGAATAGAGTTAACCTTCACCATTTTGTTCCGCTGAGCCCACCTCTCAGCGAAGCGCCTTACAAAGATACGCTCTCGTCTTCCTTTCTACGCCTTTCATTACGCGAACGCGGAGCGGACGCCGCTCGCCAGATGCCCTTTTCTTTTTGCAAGTGTGTTGAGAAAGCATACATTTTAATGACGGGACCTTTACTTTTAAATAACTGCGAAGAGAGAGAGAGAGGTGGGGGGGGAAATAAATTGCTGTTCAAAAGGAGGTAACACTCCTGGCATTGTGGGATTGCTGAGGATTGGCCAGCTGTGTGGCAGCAACCCCTGTGTTGAGACCAACATGTATAAATTAGGTTAAAAATAGCCTCATCTGGTGTAGTATCACCAGGGGTGTGCTTGAGTGCTCCGGCACATGCTTAATATACGGCTAGGTGTAGAAAGGAAAGCATCATATGTCCAGCCTGGCTGCGTGGCTGTTGTGTGCGCGCATGCTTTATCCTAAATCCAGCTCAAGTGTAATGCAAACAGTGGTGGCAGTGTGTGTGGTTATTGTTTTCTGTGAGCTTGGATCCCAGTAAAGACCCCTAGGCCTGCAGCGCCCGGCCGCCCGCCCGCCTGCGGCCATGCGGCCGGCTTCGGCGCCGCGCTGCAGCCAGATCCCTGGCGCCGGCCCCGCAAGGAAATTAAAAGGGGATTAGGGCTGGCTGACACTTTGTGGCCGATTACTCATTTCTTTCTGTGAGTGAGAAGCCGGGGTGGCAGGTTGGAGTGGCATCTTGACTTGGCTGGGAAGAGCAGGGTGAAGGGGCGTGGCCACACCCTTAGAATATGTGAAAATCCCAACACCAGAGCTGTCAATCGGTTTGTTCATATCTTTCATAAATTAGCATTTTGCCCATGCTCCAAGTCAATAGATGACAACAATTATCCTTTTTGTTGTTTCACAGCTGCAAAATTCACATTTTGCACAATTTTACACTTTGCTTTAGGTTTCTACAGCTTCTAAAAACAAAAGCACTTAAAAAACATCCAGCTGTCTGGAAAATATGCCATTTCAAAATCTGCCTGAATGCCTTAACCAAAGGCCTTTCGCCGCTGCCTAGCAACCGCAGCCAATCTCCAGGAGGTTTTACAGCTGGTTTTACTGCTGTATGTGCTGTACAATGGCTGCTGGAAAAGATAAGTGTTTTGTTGCTGACCTAACATCCAGAAACCACTTGCTGTATTCTTGCTGGTTGTGCAGGAGGCTCCACTTCTGCTTTTCAAAGATGCACAGTTGAAAAGCGGTCGTTTTCAGGTGCGAGTGTCACCGTTGACTTGGGGGCGTGGCCAGCAGCAGCTTATTTGGATTTAAAGTGACAGGAGGCCCTAAAATAGATCCAAATAGGCAGAAATGTTATTATTTAAGAATAATATTACACAAAAAAATGTAATGAACATGTTTTGTGTAGATCTGTAGATTTATCCTAACTTGTTCAAGGTCACCTTTAATAGTTTTTCTGATTGTTTCCAGTTTATTTTTTATAAATGGGACATTACATATCAATTTATATTTACATGTAAATACATGGAGTTTTATCCAAGAGGCTAATTTTCATCTCTAGTCCCACTGGCAGGTCGATGATGTTTATGTAATGTTTAGTAATAAGAAAAGAAGAAAAAGAGGTAATTAAACTTTCCTTGTAATGCAGTTAAACTATGCTAAGCGAAACAGGCTAATCGTGTGAGTAAAAAAATTAGCCTGTATCCTGTCACAACAAATCCACTGCAACAGATCCATGTGTGGATTTAGCACAACATACAAGGTTAATTTTAAGATATTTGGGCTACATTTGGTTATAAATGCCAAGTAAAACGTCTGAATAACATGCTAGCATAGACGTTAGCATGTTAGCATAAATTTTAGCATGCTAACACTGAAATTAGCAGCTATTTTTCTTTTGTTGATGCTGAATTGTGACGTTAAAGTGACTCTCCGCCTGTATGACTTTCTGAAAATATTACCAACATTTGTCCTCAAACTATATTTCAAACTGCATGCGAGTAAATGTTGTTGTGTAGCTGATTTGAATTAGTTACACAAATAAAAGAATGATGAAAACCGTTTTCGATTCAGTAGGAGTATTATGTGCGATTTTGCTTATTGTAAGCAGGTACTATAACTTTTAAAAATCCAATTTTTTACCATAAAATGTGCATTCTGCTGGCTTCCATACTTTAAAATCAATCTAAAATAATCTATTTACTGAAAATGAGAAATTATAGTTCCCTTTTAACATGCACTATAAAGTGAAACCCCAGCAGCAGCAACTAGTAAACCAGCCTTCACTTCTGAACTTTGCTGCTCTAATAGCAAGCTGTGTAACCTCTCATTGTCAGCAACATTTCCTTCCATTTGACCAGCTTGCTCTTGATCCCACATTAAATATGCTAAGCAGCCAGTTCCCTTTCTGATTGTGATGCACAACAGGCAGCTCAGGTTTACTGCGTCTTTGTGTTAGAGCTCAATATCATCGCTGCAGGAGAAAACAAACTGTACAGATGCCAGTGTTTGGTCTGCTAATTAGCAGTTTGTATTAGTAATTAATAGGCATTACCAGTCGACTGGGCCCCTTGCTCGGCTGCCTGTGAAGGGGATCCAGGCAGCGCGGTCCCCCTGCAGCGCTGCAGCTCAAGGAGAACATTTCAGCACTGTGGTTGCTCCCGAGGCCAAGTGCAGTCGCTGTTTACCAAAGGGAGCGTTCAGCAGAAAGCATGAAAGGCCTGGAGCTCAGAACATTTTCCAGGGATGCTTTTCTGCAGCACAAATTATGGATCGGCTCCTTTGATCAGCAAGTCAAAGTCAAAATTTGTTATCAAAATTTAAATTTGTCTGTCAGCCTGGTGTTAATATGTTATCTGGTTAAGAAGAAAAAATGGAAGAATGTAGAGATGCGTTGGTATAAACTTCGGTTTGACGATACCAACTCTTAAAAAGAAGAAATGTTGCGGATTAAAGCCTCACGATTGATTTTGTGCCTTCATAAAATCAATCTGATTGATTTTAGCCTCACGAAAAAGTCTAAAATCAATCAGCCACGAAAAAGGCTGATTGATTTTAAAAAAACATTTTGATAATTATTTTTTTACATTAGTTTTCAAAGCGTTTTAATATATATTTGATGTGCTAGAGCAAGATAAAAGCAGGTAAGGTCCAATAAAACCACTTGCCTTCAAAATTATATGGAGGATGGACCCTGCCAAAATTATCAGTAAATAAAGAAATAAATAACGACATAAAATTAGAAATGAATAATGGAATAAAAAAAAACAATAATACTGGAAATAAATTGGAAATTGAAATAATAATGGTAATGTTTAAATTATATTGTTGTAAATCATAAACAAATATTAACCTAGTTCACACTGCAAAATCAAATAAGTTGGAAAAGTGCTTGTTGTTTACTTCATTATGCATTTGTTTATTTTTATTTTTATTGCCAATTTTTGGCAGAAATGGTCCTCTGTAAAATTCCAGTTTTTTTAGTGGAATTTTTGAGTTGGGATTCAAACCCAGAACCTTTTTTAGCTGATAAGATAACAGTGACCAACTAATCCAACACATAAAACCCTGATCAATGTATTTGAGTGTACATTTGTACATCAAGTCCAATTCATTTGTGCAGCCCATTTCAACAACAGGGCAGTTTAAAGTGATTTAGACCGTAAAGCACTTTGGTCACCAACTGACCCTACAGACACAAATTGAGAAACCAGTGACAAACATTACATTTTGATGACCACCATCATCAAAATCATCAATACATGTCAAGTATTTTGGTAAATGTTACATTAATTATTAATTAAAAGCAACTCTCAACAGCTTCGTTTTTAGTTTTGATTTAAAGGAAATCAGTGTTTTGGCTGCTTTTCAGTTTTCTGGAAGTTTGTTCCAGACTTGTGGTGCATAGAAGCTAAAAGCTGCTTCTCCATATTTGGTTCTGGTTCTGGTTCTGCTCTGCATTTTCAGAACCAGAAGACCTGAGAGGTCTGGAAGGTTGGTGCAACAGCAGTAGATCTTTAATGGATTGTGGTGCTAAACCGTTCAGTGATTTATAAACTAACAGCGGCATTTTAAAGTCTATTTTCTGAGCTGCAGGTGGAGGGACTTTAAAACTGCTGTGATTTGCTCCATCCTCCTGGTTTTAATGAGAACGCAACTAAAACTAATCTCATGGACGAGTTCTCTAGCTGAGACATTAATCTTTTAATTCTGGAAATGTTCTTCAGTGATAAAAGGCCGACTTTGTAACCGTCTTTATGTGACTCTGAAGGTTCAAGCTTGTCAGCACACCCAGATTGGATCACTAGTTTCTAGCTGTAAAAACAGAAGCTGTGTTCTGGCTCTCCATTGTTCCCTCAGTCTTGTAAAGTGACACAAAGTGTGAGCACATCTGGAATGGATTGGAGGCCAAAACTGTGGCAGAAGTTTGAAGAATTGTGCATGAAGAAGCTTTAAAGCTGCTAAACGTTTTTTTCCGACTGTTGGTTTGGGTCGATGGCGATCTGCGGAGCGGCGGATTGAGCGAGGTGTGGCGAGGTGGCGGCGGGGTTATCAATTATCCAGAGCGCAGTGGCACTCTGGCTTCCTCCAGATCTGGTGTTAAATTGAGTTGTCAGCTCTGTCTCTCCGATTCCCCTCATCACACGAGCAGGCGGTGATGGCGCGTGACGGCCGCTTGCCGGAGCGCCTCGCCGGCTGCCTCCACGCATCTCGCCTGCAATTCATCAGCTTCCGTGCAAAGCCATCCAGCCGCAGCCTCCATGCCAGCGCATGCGGCGTTGCACTGGAGCCAGCCAGCCCACCAAGCAAAAAGGAGGGAAAAAAAATCCTCGGATCACCTTCCAAAAATCCGACGTAGAGGACGGGCTGAGGTGGACTCTTGCCCCCGCCTCTGGGTTAGGGGGTGGTGAGTGTTTTGAACTTGAGGGTGTGTTTGTTTGTGCAGCGAGGAGAAAGAGGCTGGGAGTGTGTGAACTTGGGCAGACGTGTTGGGATGAGGTCTCAGGTGAGGGCAAAGGATGTGAGACACGGAGCAGGGAGTCTTGGCTCATGACGGCGTTGAAGGGCACTGCAGCATTCAGCCGCAAAACAGAGCAAGAGGCGGCAGAGGACAATCAGGTGACAGGAAGGAAAAAAGGGATAAGTGTAAAGCAGCAGGGCGCTAAGCTCTTGCACTTAAGTATTTATTTGTGATGAATAGTTATGGCGGCACACTTACAAAGCAGTTGTTTAATATGGGGACCAAGAAGCGACCAAGGGGACGTGCCAAAGTCTGTCCGACCCGCCACCGAAAACACTTTACACTGTCTCTGCCTCTGAATTAAACATTAAACACCATTCTGAGATATTAACCTACTTATTGAAAAAAAGAAGCAGTGATTTATGTCGATTTGGTTGGCTCTCAATGCTGCCCAGCTGTCACTGCCGAGTCTGTAACCTAAATTATCCAGCGATGCTCTTTCACTGCGGTTTAGGGAATAAGCAGAGCTTTAACACTTCAAAAAGGCTCCTCTCTGCTAACTTGGAGCTCCAGCTTTATTTTTAAGTTCTGTAATTATTCAATCTCGGTGATAATGAGCGGCTTGTTGACCTTGTGGATGAAGAATATCTTCTTTTATCTCCACGCTTCATGTTTTCCAGGCTAATTTGAGAAAACAGTGCTTAATCTTTCATCAAACAAGCAGCAAAACATTGAGCCTTTGGATCCCAGCAGCGCAGCGGGAGAACCTCCCCGGTTAATGCGCAGCTTCCAGGGCCCCGGTGCAGAACTGGCACCGGGTCCGGCTGCCATGGATCAAACAGCCATAACCTCCTGTTCCAAAGATAAGCTGCAATCAGATCTGCGGGGGATCTTTAACCGGAGAGGGAGGGTGTTTGTGTGGAAAAGAGGCCGAACAGACGGGGGAAGTAAGCATGAAAAAGAACAACGGGGAGGGAGGGGTGTGGATTCAGGCGAGTGTGTGCGTGACGCTCCTCTATGGGGCCCCGTGGGGGGCCGCGGACCGAGCCCCTGCGCTTAATTGGGCACTCAAATGTTACCAGGTCCCCTTCCCAAGCGACTTGGAGGGACACATGGCCAAAGCGAGGGAGTGTTGAGGAGAGAGGAAATGGAGCAGAGGGTTTAGCACCTCCTGTGGCCGAGTGTTTTTAGCGAGGCGGGCCGGCGAGGCGAGGCGGGCCGACCCGGACCGGTGCATCGCGCCGCGCCAAAGGATGACGAGGAGAAAGGTGGAGGTTTCACTTTCACTTCTGCATCTGTTGAATTATTAAAGGCCGTGGAACAAGCTGAGAGATAAACATTAAAGATTCAATCAGAGGTGTCCAAAAGTGAGGCGCAGGGGCCACTTGTGGCCCTTAGTTTGATTCTGTGCGGCTCCCTACTGCACTGCAAAAACACAAAATCTTACCAAGTATTTGTGGTCTAGTTTCTGGTGAACAATCTTTGTATCAAAATGCTTATTTAGCCAGTTTAAGAGCGATAAAAGCTTATTTAAGTCTCTCGGTTTTATCTTTTGCTAAAACTTGGTTATAAAAACATTAATACTTTGTATTGTTCTTTACATTTTCCCCCATAAGAAAATTATGTTGGTAACAATTTTTACCCTGATTACAAATTAAAAGCCTCCATTTTTTAATTGAACACTGCAAAAACACAAAATCTTACCAAGTATTTTTTTGGTCTAGTTCCTAGTGAAAATACCTTAGTACACCTGAAATAAAACAAAACTAACTTTTCAGCTTGTTTTAGGTCAATAATTCACTTAGTAGTGATGAAACAGTTCTTCTTCCTTTGGCAGATTATTTCACTTTCAACAAGACATTTAAAAAAAAAAAAATTAAATCAGCCTAATTGAAATATTTAGTATGTAAAATTACAGATTTATTTGAGAAACTAACGCTAAAAGCCACCAAGATGATAGAATTTGATTTTAAGAGTAAAATTTTATTTAATTAGCCAAATTGAAATATTTAGCATGTATAATTACAAATTTGTTTGGAAAAATAAACAGTAAAATCCTGCACCAGTGCAAGATGGGTAGAAAATCGCATTTTTCCAGTGCATGAAAGCCTCCGCCATGCTAATCCCCTTTCTTATATAAATAGCTCTTTTGGTGGGAAGGTATCTGCCGCATGGAGCTCTAACCCTTCTGTCCCTGAAGCTACAGCCAGAATAAGCTGCGTGTTGGATTGGCACATCGGGCTGCCTGGGGCCTGCTGCTGCGCTGGCCGACCAGTACAGATGGAGGGCAGGGCTGGGCAATGCCAGCTTGTCAGTCGGATTAAAACGACTCATTTATTCACTGAAGTACCGTGCAAAGCGACCGGGCCAAAGCGGGGTGAGGCGAAGAGGAGGGTGAGGGGGATGCGGTCCTCTGCTCTCCGGTCATTCGTCCGCGCATCACTCTCCTGCCTTATTCCATCTCCTGCTTATCCTTCTAGGGCTGCCAGAAGCTATTACGGCGGTGTGCGGAAGGCGGACGGCGGGGTGGCAGCTCCCAGTGCCCTGGTGACAGATTGCCGCTCGGCATTGGCGGCAAAGATGGCGAGGGGTGGGAAGTGATTGGCTCTGACGCTCAGGAAGTGGGCAGCGAGGGCTGGAGGAGGAGGAGGTGGAGGATGACAAGACCTGGCTGCGTGACCTTTCCTAACGACCGGGTTAGCGCGAGGGGCAGAGGCCTTTAGGAGCATGCTCGGCAGCGGCGGTCGCCGTGGCGATCCTGAGCCGAACACGGACGCGAGGGCAAGAAAAGGTGGCGGCGACGCTGACATGTCTGGAATAGCCTGCTGTCCCCACAGAAACCTGGGCGAGGATAAGTAGAGGACGAACGGCAAGATTAGTCCAAGATTCACCTCTGGAGTTTCAGGGCCGCTGCCAACATCAGTCCTCAAAGTCAAGCGATGGCGGGGGGAAGGCATGAGAAGCAAGATGGCCGATATATGTGGTATAAGATACAGGATGTAACCTTTCTTAAAAAATGTTTTTTGCGTATTTTGTTAAAACTCTCCATTTTGTGACAGATCTAGGATAAGATTGATCTCCTTCACTGCTACTGTCATCTCAATTAATGCCTAAAATCAACCAATCAGAGTCAGGAGGCGGGGCTTAGTGCGGCCAATCATTCTCATGTACACCCTGCTAAATTGTGCTAACAGTCATGAAGTAACTTACCACAGGATATCTGCGGTTATGCCAACTAGCCTTAGCGTTCACAAAATGCTATGCTAGCTGCAGTGCAGCAGAGACCAGAGTGGGGATGAGCAACACCACACAGGGGGCGTTTTAACACAAGTAGGACCAACAGTAAAGATTTCATTAAGCTTTGAAACAGTCATTAAAAATTCCTCTTACATCAAGTGGAACAAGAAGCACCGGTTATAACGATCTCATTAAATGTCATTACAGTGTCATTAATATTATCACTTACTTACATCATTTTTAAAGTTTAGTCAGTAATATTTTTATAACAAATTTATGTCAGATCATGATTTCTTGGTTTATGTCAAGTTGTCATAAGGAAGACATTTTGAATAATACCAACTTTGTATTAAAAGTGTCATGATTTACCGAATGACACTTTATTCGGTAAATCATGACTGTTGTCATAAATACTGATTTATGACAACAGTCATAAACATTCATGAAGACTTACTCATGTTCATGACAGCTGTTATGTCATGTGTATGACTGTGTTATGTCATGTGTATGACGGTGTTATGTCATGTGTATGACAGTGTTATGTCATGTTCATGACAGCTGTTATGTCATGTGTATGACGGTGTTATGTCATGTTTATGACAGCTGTTATGTCATGTGTATGACGGTGTTATGTCATGTTTATGACAGTGTTATGTCATGTTCATGACAGCTGTTATGTCATGTGTATGACAGTGTTATGTCATGTTCATGACAGCTGTTATGTCATGTTTATGACGGTGTTATGTCATGTTCATGACGGTGTTATGTCATGTTTATGACAGTGTTATGTCATGTTTATGATAGTGTTGTCATGTTTATGACATGTCATGTTAAGATAGTTTTGTCATGTTTATGACATGTCATGTTTATGACAGGTGTTATGTCATGTTTATGATAGTGTTGTCATGTTTATGACATGTCATGTTTATGATAGTGTTATGTCATGTTTATGATAGTGTTGTCATGTTTATGACATGTCATGTTTATGATAGTGTTGTCATGTTTATGACATGTCATGTTTATGACAGGTGTTATGTCATGTTTATGATAGTGTTGTCATGTTTATGACATGCCATGTTTATGATAGTGTTGTCATGTTTATGACATGTCATGTTTATGATGGTGTTATGTCATGTTTATGATAGTGTTGTCATGTTTATGACATGTCATGTTAATGACGGTGTTATGTCATGTCTATGACAGGTGATATGACTATGTCATGTTTATGACAGTGTCATGACTGTCTTATTCACAACCCGTCAAAGTTTTACCCACTTAACTAAGACATTTTGAGAAGTTGAAGGAAAACAGTTGAGAACTAAAGGTACAATTTAACATATTCATATAATTCACTTGCAAAAACAAAAAATGTGACAAAGTATTTGTCTAGTTTCTAGTGCAAATAAATTAGTACACTTGAAATATGAAAAAACTAAGTTACATATGACTTTCCAGCACAATGTAGCAGCTTATTGATTTAAAAAGTACTAGCTCCTTCTGCAAATTTTTTCACTTAAAACACGTGTTAAACTTGAGGTCCGTGGGCCAAATCTGGCCCGTTGTAGCTTTTTATGTGGCCCTCTAGCTTCTAGTCTAAAAACGAAGTGTGCTTAAATATTATGTTTTCAATCAAATCAATGCAGTTTTTATTTGCTTCTTGTGAATTATTGTGGAAATTGTTGTGAAAATCAACAAATCCCTGCACTTTTTTATGCTAATAATTGGGAGTTTATTGTAAATTTTCCTCAAGAATTGTTAAAAACTTTCTAACTTGTACTAAACACCTGCCTCCTCCTTAACTGAAGTCAGATTACAGTTCATAAATAAGCGCAAATTTTTCCAAATTAGAACGACAAACACTTGGAGTTTTATTGCAAAAAATCACAAAAAGAATCACAAAATCCTGGAGGGAGTAAAAAGACGTTCAATATTATTTAACTTTAAGAATTCATTTATGTTTTAACAGTTTGCGAACAGGTTTTATCGATACATTCTGGTGCAACCGGCCCTTTAAGAGCATTCATGATCTCGATTTGGCCCAAAACGAAAATGACTTTGACACCTCTGACTTGCAACAAGACAGTTTTTCCAAAAGTGGTTATTTTTCACTAATATTACAAACTCCTTGTAAGCCAGTGTTGTCTCATTTCCAGTGTACTCAGATATTTTCAATAGAAAATGGTGCTTCAGCTGCATAAAATGCATCCTAAAGTTAACAACCCGCCAAACTAGAAGCTCTGAACAGGTCTGGATGGCTGTGTTTCCAAGTGGCACACGCCCAGGTCAGTGACAGGCCAAGTCTGTGTACGTGTGTGCATGAAGGAGGGGGAGCTTGGAAGGGTTTTATCGGGTCTAATTACTCCAGATAGCTGTAATTTACAGGTTGACAGCAGGGAGAAATCGGCAAGATTCACACTTCTGCGGGTCAGCATCTGTCGCCATTACAGCGCCGCCGGTTGGCCGGTTGGTTGGGAAGGAACCGTAAACAACAAACGGCGTGTGACAGATTAGCATGGCGGGCTAAAGGACCTTCCACTGACACATCATTTCTCTCGCTCCGCGGCTCAGTTTGGCGGCAGCTGTCAGCGATAAAATGGAAAAGGCAGGAGCTGGGGAGGGTGGAGGTGGCTTTTGTTCCAGATCCAGAGATGTGGGTGGTGGAAGGAGGAGAAACCGGAGGAAGAAAATGAAAATGGAGATGGGAGGGAGGGTTAGTTGAGAGTGACCTGTTTTAAAAGTCCGGCCTCACTTTTTAATGGAGTATTATCTGGAAATCCAGGGCAGGGCAACGTCAAACACTAGTTTTCCGCTGACTCTAATTACCCCGGCTGTTTCTTTTTTAGGTCTGCAGTACAAATTGCCGGTGTCATCCTGAAGAGGTAATTTTAGCTCCATTTGCATCAGCCTGTGTGGTACAGTCAGCGCCGAGCTGCTCTAAGCATTATCTCAGTACATCCAGTTCGTGGGCACATTTGTTAAAAAACCTGCAGCCCTGAACTTCCTGCTTCCTCCGGGTCGGTCCGGAGCCAGACCGGGCCGGTGGGTTCCCACCTCATTTCCAACAAACAGCCTCTGTGATGGAAATATCCTGGCAAAAACATTTCTCCCTGACCTCCGCCTGGAGGACGCTTTCAAAGTTGCAGGCGATCAAGAGTTTCGTCAACTTCCTGGAAGGAAAACGGAGAAAAAGAAACCGTCAGTCAATTTAAAAAATAGATAAATCACAAATAATCACCATTGATAGGCTAAGTCCAACTTTGTAAGCTTGTAATATAAATATAGCTGTCCAATGTAGCTGTCCAAGCCCCGCCCTCTCCTGCAATCCAGCCAATTAAAATACAAGAAACTATATGTTTTTTTGTTTGTTTTTTTAACAGCAATTTTACATTTATACAAGTGGAAACAAACTAGTATGAGATATCTGATAGATAAGATATATTTTATTTTCTAGTTCTTGTGCGGGCCGCCCCTTAATGATGGTGCCCTGGGCAACTGCCATATAATATCAAAAACCGCCACTGTACACTGCAAAAACACAAAATGTTACCAACTATTTTTGTTCTAGTTCCTAGGGAAAATATTGTAGTACACTTAAAATAAGACAAACTTTTCAGAAAGATACAGGAACTTGGTATAAGTAAATAATTACTTCACATTGATGAAGAATTTCCGGTTCTATTAGCAGATTATTTCATTTACAATATGGGATTAAATGTCTTGTTAAAAGTGAAATAATCTGCCAATGGAACAAGTACTTCTTTAACAACATTTCTAAGTTAACCAAGTCCTTCAGATCAAGATATTTGATTGAATAAAAAATTTATTGGTATTTTCTCTAGCATCTATTTTCCAATATCTCTACACAATTATTCCAGAGTTGGTAACTAGTTCCATTTACTTGAGTAAAAAATGTATTTTTACTACGGTGTATCTTTTAATTTTACTTTAGTACTACTCTTAATTGAGGAAAAATTCTGGATACTCTACCCAATGTGAGTTACTTCACTGAAAGAAGAACAAGTTGCAGTTTTTGTTAAAGTTTTATAAAGTTTTCATTAAAAATCAGCTGATTTCTTTTACCTTATTTTGTTATTAATACAAATTATTTTGATTTTTAAAATACCAACATTTTCCCATAACTTTATATATTGGTCCATCTTATGATGTAATTTTTAAATATTAAATTAAAGATGTTTTGATCAGTTTCTCAGTATTTCAGTCGCCTTTTTACCAATAAGCCAGACATGGAACAGCAAACGAATAACATCAAGTTTGTAATGTTAATAGTTCTGAAACAAGTTTTATTTTATTTAGAAGTTCAATACTTGACTCTTATATGCGACTATCAAGCTTCCTTGAACAGGTTAGGATATCTCTATTGGCAATACAAAACATGTTGAGTTTTGTATTGTGAGTTCCCTTCAGATTGGGTTGCTAGGTAACAGGCAGAGTTCCGCTGGGGTTGCTAGGTAACCAGCACTGCTTGCTGATTTTTCCGGAACTTTTTCAAAAGGCTCATTTTCTGGACACTAAAAAACTTTAACTTACTGCCAAAAACTGGATGATTTCTACTGTTTTTAGAAGCAGCAGAAATCCAAATGCAAGTAAAAAAACAAAACGTGTAATTTTGTATAGAACGTCTCCTTTAAGAGACAGTAAGTAGCAGAAACGTTGTTGTCTTTGCCTGAAGTGAGCGAGGAGCAGCTGTGTCTCCATCCCCATCAGCGATCACATCCATAATGCTCGCTGGTCGCGGGGTGAGTGTACAGGTCTGGCCTTGTCCTGTTCAATATCTAACGGCAGTCTGCCTGGTGGCTACCAGTGCCAACCTCCAGAGCCCCTCGGTGCCAGATGGGCAACCCAGGTCTGGTCCATTAGCGGGGCCCGAGCAGCGGTAAGAGCGGGCCAGGACCCCAGCCCTTCTGGCCGTCCCCTGGCACTGCCACAGGGCATGTCGTCCCGCCGCCAGCTGCCCAACGGCGGGTCAGACGATGCAACAGCCGCTGCCTACCTGAGTGCTGCGGGCCACCAGCTGCTATGAGGGAATAGGACAGGTCCGTTTAAATGGGAGAAGACCTGGTTTTAATAAGTTTGTTTTTCTATTTGAAATTAAAATGTAATGTTATTAAAGTCTTAAATGACAGACACTATTCTGTATGTAGCAGCAACACTTTGTTTTTATAATAAAGATAACAGGAAGCTGGGATAAAAACCCAAACTGATTAAATAATTGTCAGGAAATTCAGCTCAAATCACTCAAATTATCTTCAGGTTGTTATTAAGGGAAGACTTGGGCTGATTGAAGACCAAAATTGCAATGTTTGTTATATTTTCAGCTGGTGTGGTTCACTTTCACACCTTACTGTGAAAAGTGTGAAAAATGTTCTTTTAATTTCTAGATATTTGTCATTAGGAGTTCTCATAAAATTACGTTATTCTCCTATTATTACAACTGTATTCTTATAATATTAGGATTTTATTCTCATAGTTTAAAGAAAGAAAAATCATAGCCTGACCCTAGTAATCTGTCATAAAGTTGGCCTGAATTCCACGTCCAGATAAGGAGAAGTCTTCTCTGGGCGGCCATCTTGTTTCTGAAACAAGAAAATATTTTTTATTTTGTTTTTTGAAATGTAGGCAAGTAAACTAAAATCCCTTAATATCGGATATGAAATTGAATATCGGATATGGAATATCGGCCATCTTGTTTCTTGTGGCCATCTTGTTTTTGAAACAAGATGGCCACCCTGGCCTGCTGACTTCACTCTGAACAATGGAAACCCAAGGAAATATTGGTAAAAAAAAAAACACAAAACAAACAGATTTACAAAAAGTTTAATCTTTAAAAACTATGAATTATTACCCAAACTTTATTTGTTTAAAAAATAATTACACAAGTAGATTTAATAATAGTTTTGAGTTTTTCGTTAGTTTATTTTTGTTCTGACTTTTCGCTAGTTTTAATAGTCAAAAAATGTTTAGTTTAAGCTTAGTTTTTAGTAGGTTTAGTAGTAGTTTTGTTTTTTTCATACTCTGGATTAATTTTTGTGAGATTATGTGATTATTACTCAATAGAAGATACCATTTTCAAAACATTTATTCAACATGTCGTTGAACGACCAACTGACTGGTGTTTTCTCCTAACTGTTTGTGGACTAGTGTTAGGATTACGGCGTGCCGTAATTTCCCTATAGATGACAAAAACTGCTGGTAATGAGGAAAAAACAAACAGGATTTCACATCGGTTTAAAAGGCTAGTAGATCGTTTCACAAAAACAAAGGCTATTTCAGTACGTTCTCGGTTGTTTTATAAACATGCAGTTATGGTTTTACCCGTTTTATTTAACAGAAATGTTTTCTCAGTTTCAGTTTTCGTGACTTTGTCAGATTTAGTTAACTATAGTAACCTTGGGGATGGGTTCTTTGACCCAGAGAGTGCTTTTTACATGCTAACCAAGCTCTGGTCTTCCACCTTGTGTATTTATGAGTCGGGTTAAGATGTGGGGTGTTAAGGCATGTAACACGTGTGTGGGTACCCTCCCTGAAGAAACAAAAAGCAGGAGGAAGGAGGGAGAGACATCCAGCACATCACAGGGGAATGTCAGTGTATGTCTGAGCAGCCTGTACCTGCCACAGGACCTCAGGCCTCTTTTAATTAATCATCACACAGGATGAATAATTCAGCCATTATCCCTCAGAATAAATAGAAGCCCTGGATTTTGTTCTGGAGTTGTTCAGTTATTATCTTTCCTTCACAGATTGGTCACCACAGAAGAAGAAAATCGTGTATAGCACTGCAATAACATTCAAATATACTTTAAATATTGTCAAAATGGGCGTTGTATATATTCAGAGTTGGGTAGTAACTGGTTAGATTTACTCAATAACATTTACTTGAGTAACTTTTTAAAAAGAATTATGTTGTACTTTTTACTTTTACTTGAGTAATTTCATTATGAAGTACTTCTACTCTTACTTGAGTTACATTTCCAGATTTTCTACCAACTGAATGAGAAACAAATGACACACCTGCGGTTTTTGTTTTAACTTTTAAAGTTTTTTTTAAACTTAATAATAAATAAGAACAAAACAGAAACAAAAGCGTCACATATTCCAGTAATAAGTCTCAAATAGATTATGAATGCAATTCAATAAAGATGCAGCTCAACCGTAACACAATTTAAGCAAACACCCAGTTTGTGGTGAATATTATTTTTTAAAAGCTGTGATGTGCTTTTTGATTTATTCCAGTAATGCTCACTGGTTTTCTGTTAAAACATTGTGTAAACTGCGATTCCTGCACTGAAGGCTTGTTCTGATGTTGGCACTCTGTCACCTTAACCTTTTGCACCGAGCGTGTCTGAGGGGCGCAGCGTGAAAGGCCAGCGCCTCGTTTCCCCACTCAGGAGATATCAATGGTTTTATTGAGAGAGCAGGAAGGGGAAAAGGCAGAACTCCTTTTTTTGTCCCATATTTAGGAGAGAGAAGAAGAGGAGAAGTAATTATGAGCTACTGTATGTAGCCTGAACACAGCACCCCATAATGATACACGGTGGTGGAACTATCGAGCTGTGGGAAAGATTTCCTTTAAATGTTGATGGGAAATTTAGAAAGAAATCTGACTGGGCAAAGAAGAATTTACAAAAAGGCCTGTTTAAAGTCAAGGTTAGGTTTAGGGCTGAAACAATTAATCAGATTAATCCAGATTAATCACAATTAATTGATTATTATCAACTAATTTAATAATCAATTAATCGTTAACTGGAGTAAACAGGTTCAAAAGAGATTCATTTGCTGACAAAACATCATATTGAGATCAGATTTACCTTCTTCAAATCAGACAAAATTGGTGTCAATCAACTCGAGGACATTTGTGCTGCAACAATTTTCATTTGTGCTGCAACAATTTTTGTTGGCGCTGCTTTTCTTTGAAGGTATTAATGAAAGTTCAAAGGTCAAGAGGTCAACCAGCCTCCCCACATTACTTAAATCAAATACAATTGGCGTAAAACGTTTGAAACTGTTAATAAAAAAGTTTTCAGAGGTCATCAGAGGTCAACCAGCTGCAGCATTTACAAAATCTAACAGATTTGGTGTCAATCAGCTCAACTTAATTTGTGCTGCAAAAATTTTCATTTGTGCTGCTATCATTTTAAAGATATTAATACATGTTTCCAAAGGTCATAAAAGGTTGACCAACTCGCCTCTCCATCTTCTCCAGATCAGAAAATATTGGTGTCAATCAATCTGTGTTTGTGCTGCAAAAATTTTAATTTGTGCTACTTTTGCTTCAAAGAGATAAATGAAAGCTTAAAGGTCAAAAGGTCAACCAACTTCCCTCCCTCCAATAGCACTCAAAGGTAACAAAATTTGTGCCAAATGTTTGTGCAGCAAATTTGTTTAATTTATGCCGCTATCATTTTAAAGATGTTGATAAAATAAAATTAGTGTCAAACGACTCGACTACATTTGTGCAGCAAAAACTTTCGTTTGTGCTGCTTTTGCCCTGAAGATATTAACGATGACCTCTGGAAACCTTTTGACTTTTAAACTTTTATTAATACATTCAAAGCAAAAGCAGCACCAACCAAACATTTTGCAGCACAAACGTAACTGAGTTGACCGACACCAGTTCTGCCTGATTTGAAGAAGGTGGTTGGGGAAGGTTGACCTTTCATAACTTCTGGAAAAATTTCTTAATTTATTTAAAATGATGGCGGCACAAACAAAACTTTTTGCAGCACAAACGTTTGACACCAATTTTGTTAGACTGGAAGACGGTGGAGGGGACCGCCATCGCTCAGGTGTCAGATTCCCTCATTCCGAGTAGAGGAACTGTCAGGTGAGGTCGTAGCAGTCGGTGGCGCAGAAGGAGCGCTAAGTCGACAGCTAATCTTTGCCGCGGCGACCCGCCGGGTACCACCGGTCTCCAGAGGAAACCCGAACTCCGCCACTCCTCCACGTCCTGTTAGCGTCTCCCGGAACGGAGCGAACCGCGCTCTAAATACATTTCATTATCATCACCATGATTATATCAGTAATTGTGTGTACTCTGTAACGCGGTGCAGCAGCAGCCGCCTCCTCCTGGGGAGGCTGGATGATTAAAACATGCATGGTGAGCCATGCATCACAAGGTCCCTGCAGGCTTCCTCACCAGATCCATGCGAGCGGCTGCCCTGACGCCCGGCGCTGGCAGGCTGCAGGATGCGGTCTGCTGAGGGTTGAAAGGCTGAGGAGGATCCTGCAGGCAATAACAAGACAGCAGCTGGACTTCAGAGGTGCAGAGGACTGACCTGAGCCGATCCCATCCATATCCATAAACCCACACTACATAACCTATATTCCTTCAGACACGAGTCCAGCCTAAATAATTCCTCCAGCACACAATCCTGAGGTTCAAATCCGGCTTCTTCCATCTTCATGTGGATGACAGCAGAGGATAAAGTTTTTGTGACAGCATTTGATGAATGTTTAATCCGACATTCATACTTTTCCCCGGGCTGGGACCGGGTCCCGAGTCAAAACCCACTGCAGACACTCACAGCAGCAGGTGTGTGAAATATTCATCCATGACACGCTTCATTAAGAATGAAACACGCCGTTCATTTATTTACTCCGATTATTGAAACAAAAGACAGAAAATGGAGGGATTAAAACATGGTGGGTGTGCGATTCCATGTTTGTCTCGCAGATTTGTAGCAATTTGTTTTGTGACAAATAACTCTGCCTGTCATCTTGCTGAGAGTTTACAGCGAACGGGGGGCTTAAACAAATCACCGTCTGCGTCAGACACTCCGGTTCTGCAGCGGCGTGACCTTTGACCGGCCCAGAGGCGTCGGCTGACTGGTCCCACAAAGCGAGCTGATGTATGGACTCCGTCAGCAACAGAGAACTGGATAGTTTTTTACTAATTAATGACATTTAATGATCTCTCCTGACGAGAAGGGGCTGCGCTCGGACAAATGAAATGACTGATGTTGCGGCTGTCAGAGTGGCAGCGCCGCTTCGCCGTTTGTCTCCGCTAACGCTGAATGGATGTGACACGCTGATGACATAATTTCCCAATGGAGATCATTAAAGTTTCATCTGTTCTAATCTAATTACAGTAAAAGATATTCTCATCTTCGTGCACAGTCTTCGCGAGAGCTGCAAGAAAACAACTGAACGACATAAATAAGATTGAAATAAAATTAAAAAAAACAGAGTATATCTCACCAAGGATATTGGAAATGTGCATTTGAAATGCTGCAGTCAGGTTTAACTCGACTGGAACGGCTTTCGGTTACTGTTTTTACCATTCTTACAGAAGTGCATTTATGAGGTCAGACTCTGATGTTGGTTGAGAATGCCTGGCTTACAGCCAAAGCACTGAAATCAGCTCTCATTGGCCGTCGATTATATAACTGAACAATTTGACATTTTGAAAATAAATTTGCTTAACAGAAAAAAAAATAAAGTTTTTTCAATAAAGTTTTTGCACTAGCATGAGGTGGTTTCTTGGCCAAATACAAATTTACATATTCTGCAAAACTGCAATTATCGCAGTTATCAGATTAATCTGATAAATTTTCTAGATTAAAAACAACAAAATTTCTGAGATTCAAAAGTAGACAATTTGCTAGAAATACTACAAATATTTTTATATTCATTTCAGAAATTGTCTAGAAAAAAAATGAGGAAATTTCTGTATTCGAAAAGGTGCTTCTTTGTTTGTTTTTAAACAAAATATTTAGACTTATCTCAAATGTATTTTCTTGAAAAAGAAAATGGAAATTTCTGAGTTTAAAAGGAGTCAAAATCATGTGATCAACAATTGGATGTTACTACTGGCGCAAACCACAAAGAAGAAGATGATAGGAAGTAGATTGAAGATGTTTTTTTAATGTCTTATCACATGAACAAACTTATTCATGTGTGATTTTAAGTGCATTTCTAGTGGAAAGTTTTATTCCCATTTATATTATAGTTTATACAACTGCTGTTGAACAATTAAAGCTGCTCTCCTGCAAACACACACATTGTTGACCATAAAGGTCACGCTACATCTGTTAACCTTTAGTGTGTCCATCCAATAAGTTTAAGAAAAATGTGGCCTCAACATATCGCTTTTCCTCCATAATTTTGTATATTGATGTACACAGGTCAAAGGATGAATAAAAATTTGTATAAAAGAGGTCATAAATACTAACGTTAATACTAATGTTGTTATTTCCAGTGGATTTGTTGTTATTTACATACAAAAACTAACTAATGAAGCAAAAATGATTATTAAGTCTTATTAAATTTATTGTTGTATAATTTAAAATAAAGAAGCAGATGAATAAATTATTATAAAGACTCAGAGAAGGAGGTAGATCTAAATAAGTTTGTACTTCTTCCCATTCCTTTTAAAGTATGTAAATTACTATAATGTTGTTTCGATTATCTATTGGGGTATTTAATTACTTATGACTTTATAACTAAACCAATAGTTTACTTTATTTAAATTATTCAATAATAATTTAAATTATTACATAATTTAAATAAATAAAACGATGGTAGCGACGGTATCAGAAGCTAAATGCAGCTAAAAACCTTACAATTCTCATTAAATTACTGTTCCACCAGCAATTACACATTTTTAAATCAGTTATCAAAATATACGCATTTGCTTTTGCTACATAAATCTCTATTTTTCCATACAAAATACTTATTTGGAGAAAAAAAAAGTGTTTATAAATGTTTTACTAGCAGTTTCCTCTTACCCGTCCCTTTTTGACGACGTCACTTCCGCTTCCTGGTAAAGATGGCGGCCGCCGGTCCGGCTGACTGCGCTCCCCCGGAGCCTGGAAACGTTGCGATAAAGACGGAGCCTTTAGACGGGGACGATGCGCCGCCCGCGCTGCGGGACGTGCCGGTGAAACGCGACCCGGTGGTGCCGCTGCTGTCCCCGGTGAGCGGGCCGCAGCCGCTCCGCTGGTCTCCGGATCACCGCCTGGCCGTGTGCGGCTCCAGCTCCCTGTCGGTGCTGGAGCTGCTCTGTGACATCCGCAGCAGCAGGCAGGACCTGAGCCTCAACAGAACCGCCATCCCTGTCCCGGCCCAGACCCACAGGCTGCGGGTAAAGAAAGATATTTAAGACCAGAAGCTGCTGTTCGATGGGGGACAGAAACAAAATAAAGTTTCTGCAGCAAATGTTGCTTTAAAAACAACAACATATTCATTTATTATCATTCATCCTGTGTGATTCTGGCTGCTTGATTTGAGTTCAAGACATTCTGTCACATTCTGCAGTGATACAGTTAGTTTCTGTTTATTCTAAACAAAAACTAAAAAAAATGGAAGAGTAAATTTCCACCCAAAACAAAAAAACTCGGAAATTTTTAGATTAATCTCAGAAATTTTCTAGAAAAACAATCAGACATTACTGAGTTCAAAAAGTCAAAAAAATTGCTACAGAAATATTTAGATTCATCTCAGACGTTAATTTTCTTGAAGAAATTAGAACATTTCTGAGTTTGAAAAGTTTAAAATTTACTAAAAAAAAAGCTCAGAAATGTTGATGTTAGTTCCAGAAACATTCTAAAAAAAAGTAGAAGAAATCTCTAATTTTCAAGTTTAATATTTGCTAGAAAAGCTAAACAATTAAAACAAATACTAACTAAATACTGTATATCAACTAAAAACCATATTATTTAGTACTTACTTAGAACTAAATACTAACTAAATAGTTGTATTATGTGCTAACATGCTAAATATTTAGTTATTAAATTTTATATGTAACTAAATGTGTAGTTGTTAAACTATATATTTAGCTTGGTTGCTACATATTTAGTTTGGAAAGCAAATAGTTAGCTTGAAAATGAATTACATAATTTAGTAAATAAATATTTAGTCAGCAACATATTTAATGTGGTGCTAAATATTTAACTTGAAAACTGAATATTTAGCTTCCTGACTAAATATTTAATTTAAAAGCTAATTATTAACTTTGACTAAATGTTGTGTTTGAAACTCTCTGTTTCTTGGACCGTAAGGTCGGAGCGCCAGATGAGCTGTCGCGTGCTGTGAAGAAGTTCTCATTGGATCCGGACCCGACTGTGCGGCAGGTCTTTCTGGCGGACACGGTGATCAACCCGTCAGTCGGGGTTCACAGTGGGATGAAGTTCGCCAGCTGGTCTCCATTGGGCTGCGACTCCTCCGGCCGCTGCCTCCTCGCCTGCCTGACGCTCGATAACCGGCTCACCGTTCACAGCAGCCGCGGCCACCTGGAGTGGAAACTGCTGGCCAATCTTACCGAGAATTACGGCGAGCGGCTAAAGGAACGAGGCTACGCCAGGAAGGACGGCAACCCCCCGCAGGAGAGCCTGTTGGACCTCGCCGAGCTGCAGCGGCGGTTCCGCATGCAGACCCCTGTAAAGATGGAGTGGTCGAGCATTTACACCATCAAAAAGGTCCAGGCGGACAACAGCTGCGTGGATGAAGAGATGGTTCTCCTCGCCGTGCTGATGGAAAACGGCGACCTGGTTTTGTGGAAGTTTGTGCTGCCGTTCGTGGACGGAGACGACGTCGTGTTCTATGACCTCATCGAGTCCAGCGTGAGCAGACCCAGCGACTTGGCGTGGTGGGAGTACGAGAACGGCAATCAGCGGATGGGAGGGCTAATCGTCGGCAGCGAGGTCGGACCCATCAAGATCATGCCGGTCAGCCTGTCGAAAGTGAAGGGCTACTGCACGCTCCGGCTCCCCGTCATCCTGTGGAAGGAGTGCGACGAGATCGCGGTGGAAAACATCCGGTGTCTCCTGGTGATCCACCCGATCCATAAAACCAGCTGCAGCCTCATCGTTGCCTCGAGGGGTTGCTATATCTTCTGGTGTTTGCTGATGGTTTCACCGGACGGACTCAACATTCACAATTCCCACATAACGGGACTCAACTCTCTGCCCGTCGTCTCCTTGGCAGTCAGTCAGCATGAAGTCGCGGTTTACTCGTGCTCCATGGACGGCTGGATCAAAAAACTGACACCAACGTTCACGGAGAGCTCCGTTATCTTCAAAGTAGAGGATTTGGTTCAGCCAGAGACCCTTATGGGACGATGGATACACGGGATTGCTGTTAGCCACAATGGCGGCTACGTTGCTCTGGTCAGTACCCCGGGGATCGTTGGTAGCTTCCACCCTATCCACAAGAACTACCAGATCCACTTCCTGGTGCTGAAAACTCCCGAAGCGGCCGCATCGCTCCTGCTCAAGTCCCCCGAGCAGAACCTGTTCAAAACGGCGGACTTGCTCGACCTGGTGAGGTGGCAGGTTCTGAAAACCAAACGCGTCCCCGCGTCGCTCCAGGCGGAGCTCGACTTTAGACTCCAGGAAGTGGACTCGCCGTACTTGTGGCGCATCAAGCTCTTTTTGGCGCGCGTTCTTCACCTGACCCTGCAGGAGCCGCGCACAGAGCACAAATGGAAACCCAGCCGGACGGCGGCCAAAGTGTTGGTACAAGACGAGGAAGAGGACGAGGAAGGGGCTGTTGAGAGGGTGGAGGCCGGTGGAGTCGCGGAGGACCAAAGGACAGAGGTTCAGACTCTGATGGAAGCGGCAGAGACACATCTGATGAGGGATCACATGAAGAAGGTTTTGGGCGTCGTCTACCTCAACACCTGGGTGCCTCAGAACATCTGCATCCCCACCTGCGGCCTGATGGACTACCTGTCCAGGGATCCCAACGACAAAGATTCAGAGGTACGCACTTGTTCTTAATGCTCATTTTTACACTGATAAGAATATTTTCGGTGATTAACAAGTTGCTAAAAGGGCTTTTAGCAACTTGTTATTGCTTGTTATTCTGTAAAGACGTAACTGGAGTGTTTCCTTGATTGAAAAAAAGTCCTTTAATCTCCATGGCAACCATTTAGCAGTGCAGAACGTCAGGGTGAGCGTGACCCCGCCTTCGAGGCGTAGCTCCTCCCCCACTCAGCTCCTTCAGACTAGCCAGAAGCAATTAGCAAACACCTGGTGGAACGCAGAGCAACGCTGGTGAAATTGTTGTTAAAGGGTCAAAAGAGGAGCCATGTTGGGATGACTTCCTGAAGGCGGAGCTTCAGAAAGAGCAGGAGTTTCTTAAAGAGACAGAGACCCAATTTCAAAGTATTAAATTACAAAGTCAAATTTGTTTTGATTAATAAATAAAATGTGATTTAAAAAAATACCCATTTTATTGCAACTGAAGGTGACGTAGTTACTTGATTGTGCTATAAAATGTGCCTGGAAAATATGTAACACTGTCCCTTTAAATTCTTCAGTGGTTTTCTGGTTCAGTGCTTTTCAAAATGGGGAGCCGCCAGGGGGCGCTACAACGACCTCAGAAACATAAGGGGAGAAAAATTAATCCAATATATTTTTTAGGCAGAAAATATGAATCAATTTTTATCTTAAAATCTATTCAATCATCAATATAATCAGCTTATTATTGTATAGATAGAAACATTATTAATCTTGGCTTTATTATTATTGTATGTCAATGAACTAATTTCAACTTTATTGTTGCTACGAATTTATTCTCATACTACAACTTTATTCTGGTAATTTTTTATTTCTCATATCAAATTTTTGAGTTTATTGTCGTACAACTTTATTCTCATAATATTATAACTTTATTGTTCTAGAACAATAATGCACATAAATTAGATTTTTGTTAGTAAAAAATAAAACATATCTTTTCTGTTACATTTAAAAATAATAATCATGGGAGTTTTACTTTTATTCTGTTTTGAGGGTGAAATGTCTGAAATATATTAATTTATCTGGAGTGTTTCTGTTTTGTGTCAGTGTTATGGAAGCATCAGGAATCTGAGCTGCGGTTCTGATAAACTCTGCCGTGTTTTCGGCTCCTGCAGGTTCTGATCGGCCACATCCGGAAGAAGCTCAACAAGCAGACGTTCCCGGAGCGCTGCAGCCTCTGTCAAGCCCCGCTGCCCTTCACCGACTGCAAACAGGCCGTCTGCGAAAACGGACACGTGTGGCTCAGGTCCGAACGACGGTCTTTAAGAAAATAACGGTTTCATTTCCCCGTCCTTCAGAGGGAAGCGTGGGCGCTGCTGCTGCTCCGCCGGGAGCCTGACAGTTAGGACACAAACTGAATCTTAATGCCAAATTCTTCCTCTGACAGTTTATTTATCCTCGGAGAGCGGTAATCAAGCCGCCCACCTTTTGATATTTACTCAAGCGTCGCTCTCATCTCCTCATAAATATCATCCGTCAGCCATTCCTCCTGCTAGCACATGGCGCCTCTGCTGGGCTCGCCATCCCATCTCCTCGCCCGTCACCCATCCGCCAAACTTTTTTTTTGTTTTCTTTCTCTCTCTGTGTGCGTGTGTGTGCGTGTGTGTGTGTGTGTCGCTGTCCCTTCCCATCCGGCTTCCTCATGTATTTGTGGCGCTCTCCTCCAGGTGCGTGTTGTCATACCAGGCCTGCCAGACGCTGACGTTCAGACGCTGCCTCCTGCAGGATTGCATTGCCAGACTGCCAGAGCCTGAGGGTAAGCGCCACTTTCCATCCTCCTCCTCCTCTGTTTCGCAGGCCTGTCACCCTCAGCGACAGCCTTCGCCCCGCGCCGGCGCTCAGATCCACGCCTGGCATGTCGGGTTTCCACCCGCTTGAGGAGTTAATACCTAATAACCAGCGACCGCTTTAGAAATCAGCTTTATTTGCTCTGATTCTGCGTCTTTAACTTAGTTCCTCCGCCACGTTTTTTTAAACATTTATTGTGTCATTTATCATCTTTTGTGATAAACTTCTTATCACAATTGTTGTCAAGATAAATTCCAGTTAACATTTAAAACGCCCCAAAACTGTCCACATTGTTACGTTTACTATTTTTCTCCACTGTTTGAACAATTTGAGTATCAATAAATAAGAAAATGTGATCCTAAAGAATCATATTACAAAATATTACACATTTTTCAACAATATGATGAATTGTAGATAAAACACTTACCTCTTCATATTTTAACAGTATAAATCCCAAATATATTGTAAAATGTATTGTAAATTCCTAGTAAAGATATTTAAAATCCCCCAAACTGTCCACATAGTGTTAGTTTTATTATTTTCTTCACTGTTTGCTCAATAAAGATGTATAAATAAATATTAAAATATGATTAAATGCAGTTACTGTGTGCATTTTAGTCTTTATGTGACTCGTGTCCAAAATAGAAATATTTTAAATTGTTTTTTAACAATTTAATTTGGTTAAATGCAGCTACTGCAATAATAAAACACTTATTACTTTTTATTTTAACAGTATAAACACTAAATCTATCTTAATATGTACAGTGGAAGCCATCTTGGCGCTAATAAAAAGAAGCCAACATCTACAGTCTTACTCTTCTTCACACTCGGAGTTTCAGCCAATCATCAACGAGGAAATAAACTCTGTTCATGGACTGGCTGTTAGCTTATAGCGCGTCAGTTAGCGTACTAGCTAGGTACTTTAGCTAAATAAAATAATTATTTGAAAACTTTTTGTTTTTACTTGGGTTCTCTTTGTCCGACATGAAAGTTTTAGTTTGAAAAAAACAGCGTCTTCAGTCAGAGAGCTCTTCAAATGCGCTGCAGTACAGACTGCTACAGGAGATCCTTCTATCGCCGACATCAATAACTCTTTGAAAAATTTTGAATTAAATTGAGCTACAGCATTTAATTTCCATTTGGGAACAATAAAATGTTTTTGAATTGAAATATTTAGTAAATAAAGCAAAAACTAAATATTTTTGATGAAAAATTAAGAATGGTGCAATATAAGATCAGGGGTTCCCAATTTGTGGCCGTCAGAATACTTCAGGTCGGTCCTTGACCACAAATTGGGCATAACTTTGATTTGTCACATCAAATGTTTGATGAAGAAACGCGTTAAAAAGATGTTGGGGTGCAATTTTCACTGAGAGGCAAACAGCATTTATTGTCCCGCAAAGAGGAAATTTAAGTGCAACAGCAGCATCAAATGATATATTTATTGTACAAGAAAACAGTTAATAAAAATAGGAATATCAGACTTGCAAATTAAAATCCACTTGAACTGGAGAATGTTTTTATCTTTTATCAACCAAGGTTTTGGCCAAACACAGTAAGAATGAGCCACATCCTGCTCATGTTGCACGTGAAAATCAACCAGTCAAAATTATGTTTTAGTTAATTGTCAAATGGGTAAAAATAAATTTAAACTGCGTTTGCAATTTTAATGATAAATAACCAAATATCAATTAGAAATTGGAGTTTGGTTTAAATTGGAAACTGAGTAAATATGAAAGTATTTTTATCTGGTTTCTAGTGCAAATATCTTAGTTCACTTTAAATAAAACAAAACTAACTTATCAGTAACTCTTCAGTAAGATATAGTAGCTTGTTTTAAGTAAATAATTCCTTAATATTTATTTAAAAATACTAGTTACAAGTGAAATAATCTTTTTTTTGTGCATTTCATATCAGATTCCAATAATTTTATACTTTAAACCAATAAAGTTGTGCGATTTTATGTTTAAAATGTGTGAAATATTTAGCGGTGACTTAATTTAACAGTTTTATGACTCAGTTTGGTGGATAAACTTTCCATTTGATGGTTTCCTGTAATAATTTCTTGTGTTTTTGCTTCAGATCCGGACTGGATAAAGAAACTCCTGAAGGCGCCCTGCCTGCTCTGCGACTCACCCATGATCTGAAACGAACCTTCACACCTCAAGTTTACTCAAAATTACTGCTTTAAAGTTTTTATTTTTTTATATATATTATTTATTTTATTAGTTTATATTGTTATAATAAAAAAAGACCCTTTATTAGTTGTTGGTTTGGTTATTTACTTGAAAATCTGCTGCTTTAAATGAATGTCTTGCCTCCAACTTTGCAGCTCTCTTTTTGTTATTTTTCTCCTTCAAATTAATTCCCCCATGCAGGCGCCGTGTTTGCAGTAGGAAAGTTTAAAATGCAGTTATATGTGGAAGTCTTTATTATATCAGTTGGACTTCAGGGGCGCCATAAATAAGCTGGCTCATTTTCCCCGTGTTGACTGTGTTTCAAAACCTTTGGTGTAGTTTTTATTGCGAGTTAGTGGAACTTGCTCTCCAAGTCCTATTTTAGTATTTCTTTGTGTTTGAGCGTAACAAATAATACGGTGTGAATAATATATACTCTGTAAAAAAAAAAAGAAGCTTGGCATACCTTCTTTAATTGGCACTGTAAAACAATTTTGCGGCTGCGGGTGGAGGAGGAGGAGAAGCGCTGGCGCTCAGTCATTCCCTCAGATGAGGACTTCCGCTGTTGTAAACGCAGAAGAGACGAAATGAGCAGGAAGAAAAGGGGAAAGTGTGGTTAAAAACGCGGCGCGTCCTCTCCCTCGGGGCCGCCGCCCGTAATGAGATTCAGCCGTAATGAGGGACAGAACATGGAGCCAGATGTGATTCTAATTCTAATCAAAGAGGGGAGTCGAGGTACCGAGCGTATTGTTAAATACGATTAACCCTTTATCGCTGTTTGGTCGCGGCTACAACCGGTGATCAGAAGAACAGGACCATGGATTTCATTTGATACAACACTGAGAAAACGCAGCTTATGAAGTAGTTTTGGTCTAGAATCTAATTCAAATATCTTAACACAGTTGAACTAAGACAAAACTAACAAGTAACTTTTTAGTAAGGTATAGAAGCTCCTTTCTATATTCATTAATTTTTTTGCACAAAATCATTCTGCCTGTTTTATTGCGTCTTGTCACTTCAAATTGAAATTAGCTGCTGCTGGCAGCTAAACTCAATATTTAAATGTGCACATGAAAATGGCTGCAAATAGACGCGCTTCTATACAACCATACATCTTTGAACAGCAGAAGTGGAGGCTCCTGAACAACCAACAGGAATGCAGTAACTGGTTTCTGAATGTTAAGTCAACAACAAAACACTTGTCTTTTCCAGCAGCCATTGTACAGCGCATACCGAGGTAGAACAAGCTGACCAAATGTGCTGGAACTTAGCTTACGTTGCTAGGTAACGAACAGAACTCATGGCGTTGCTAGGTAACAAATGGAAGCCTGCTGGGGTTGCTAGGTAACGGGTAGTGCCTGCTGATTTGTGACGTAAAAATGCAAAGAATTTTGAAATGGTTCATTTTCCAGACGCCAAAAAACTTTGAGTTGTTGCCAAAAACCGAATGGATGGGGTTTTCTAAACAGTAAAACTGTTTTTAGAAGCTGTAAAAGCTCAAAGTACAAAAATGTGTAAAATGTGAATTTGGGCCATCATCTTACAATCTTGAGAAAACAAAGTTTGGTTTCTTAAGATTAACTAGTTACTTTGAGAAAACATTCGAGACATGAACCTGTTAGGAAACCAACAGGAGGTAGACATATTTCAAGAAAACGAAGCATCAACTCGTTATCTTGAGAAAACCATCAGGAAATCAACTCGAGAAACAAGAAATTAATTTGCTAACTTGAGAAAACCATTGGGGGAAAAATGGGAAGCTAACTGGTTGCCCCGTGGAAATACTTTTGTCCAGAACAGCTGAAAAGTGAGATTTCTGCACTGCAAAAACACAAAATATATTAGTATTTTGGTCCAGTTTCTAGTACAAATGTCTTGGTACACTTGAAATATGACAAAACTAACTTACAAATAACTTTTCAGCAAAATACAGGAGGCTTGTTTTAAGTCAATAAATCCTTAGTATTGATGAAAATGTTCTTGTTTCATTGGCAGATTATTTCACCTGTAACTTGGGGAAAATGTCTTGCTGTGAGTGAAACAATCTTTTGCACTTTTGTCATCAATAAGCTCCCATATCTTGCTGAAAAATTCCCTGTAAGTCAGTTTAGTCAGTTTAGTGTACGATGTATTTGCAGGAG
This sequence comes from Poeciliopsis paucimaculata, assembly GCA_903067055.1. NCBI lineage: Eukaryota > Metazoa > Chordata > Actinopteri > Cyprinodontiformes > Poeciliidae > Poeciliopsis > Poeciliopsis paucimaculata. The sequence goes on along the minus strand of CAEGAD010007833.1, from coordinate 109,742 downwards.
AAACCAGATGAAAATAACCTGGTGAGATTTTGTGTTTTGCCTCCTGACGGTTCTGTAATCAGGCCGTTCGGCGCCGTCAGCTGGGATCGCTCTGCTGTTTGTTTGCCGACTGGAATCATCGGCTCCTCAGGTTGTTTTGTTGCTGTCGCCGCTTCAGGTGGAGACCAGCGAGGGTTACAGCCTCCTCCCGCTTTAATATAATAATCCGTCAAAAAAGCGTCTCTACTTGTAATTACCTGACTCCCCCTTCCTTCTTGCTCTCCTCCACCGACTTTGCTCTCGAGACTTCAAACAGGGGAATCTTCTCTTTGCATGCAATATTTATACCCTTTATGTCAGTGGCTGGAAGACATGAAACATTCATGGCACCTTTTCACACCTTAATTTTATGTGATATTCCTTTTGTTTTGTTTAGACTCAAATTTGAACATGATTTGTCCCACTGTATTCTCCTGAGGGGATCAGTTCATGTTGTTGCTCCGGAATATTTCAATTGAAACGCGGCAGAGGCGGCTTTCCGTCGCCGTGACAACTCCAACGAGTCACCAATCGGTCCTATTAGCAATATTACAGATTGGTGAATGATTTTTACTGGGGAAACAAGTTAAGACATGGCTTAGACACTTTGGTGTTGACCCTCACGTTCTAATATTTCATGAAGCCAGGCAAAGAAAATATGGCCCAGAGCATGACAGGTCTTCCACCGTACTTTATTGTTCTTGAAAGTGTTAAATCTTCATTTTGGGTCACATCAAGATCATAAATGTGACAAACTCAAAAAATGTAGTAAGTACCTGTTTCTGCCATACTGAGAAAAAATAAAATATAAAACTGTGAGAATAAAATAGAAATAATACAAGAATAGAATCATATTTTTAAAGGGAAACAACTTCATAATTGTATTTTCTTAGCGTGGCCCTAATACTCCATCGTAGTATCCAATTAGCACTTCTTGTAATTTAACAATATTGAACAGCTTTTCTTTTCAAAATGATGTAACTTGGCAGTACACACATAAAACTGCTTTCATTTGATTGATAACATGATATTTAAACTCACTGCTGTTCCATTTGTGAAGCTCTTCAAGTTAACAAACCCATTTTTGTTTTGGGCCAAATCCAGATTGTGAATGCTCTTAAAGGGCCGGTTGTGCCAGAATGTATTGATAAAAACTGATCACAAACTGTTAAAATATCAATAAATTCTTATAATTAAATAATCTTAATAATCTTTTCAGTCCCTCCAGGATTTTGTGATACATTTTGGGATTTTTGCAATAAAAATCAAAGTGTTTGTGGTACTAATTTGGAAATATTTGCGCTTATTTCTGACAATAAATGCAACTTTTTATTCCTCGCTGTAAAGATCTTAGACTTTATAATCTGACATCAATTAAAGCTGAGGCAGCTGTTTAATACGAGTAAGAAAGTTTTTGACAATTTGATTGATAACATGATATTTAAGCACATTTAGTGTTTAGTCTGGGGCCACACTAAGACGTAAGGTGGGCCGGATTTGGCCCCCGAACCTTTAGTTTGATTCATATGGTTTAGATGAGAAGCTATATTCTTATTAGATGGAATGGTCTCTTGTCTTTCCCATTTTGAAGAATAGCTCCAGTACTAATTAAGTGACTTCTGGAGGATAGTGATTTTATTTAGAGGCAATCAGAGTAAAAGGGGACTGAAAACAAACGCATGCCGCACTTTTCAGATTTTTATTTTCACAAAATCTCGTTTTTGGTTGTGATGTGAAAAAATAAGAAACATTTTTGTCACTTATTTTACCTAGAGGTTTATATTTTTTTTGTTTTGGATGTTTTTCATTACACCGCCTTACATTTTACCGATTGTTGTTGCAAATCCTACAATTTACCAATTAAATGTGAGTTTTAATCAGTCCGCTCGTCTTTTGCTGAGCTTCTTCAAACATTTCCTCTTTTATTCTCCTCTCAGGCGCCGGTATCATTTCATCCTGTGATTACAACGCTCCTCTGTTTCCCCCCACAGTTACTATATTTGAGTAGCATCCAGACGGAAAACACATATTCCCTCAGTTGCAAACATGTCTGTCTGTAAAGTTTGAGCCCAGAAATACACTCCGATAATCACGTCGGTGCAGAAACAACCCGTCTGTCTCCCTTCGTTCCCTCCCTGAGGATTCCTTCCTCTCTTTCTAAAGTCGTCTAAATTGAGCTGCATCCCCCCCTTCAAACTTGTCAGTGCTAATGAAGTCGGTATTTGAGGTTGTCTTCCTCTCTTTCAGCGCTGATGGGGTGAACATGGTTGTCAAACTGGTCGACACACCCTTCCGTTCCCCCGGGAGGAGAGGAGCAGTGACCCGAGACCGTCCTGGAGGGGGACGTTGTCCATCATTAGAGTCGCTATTTGTTCCTGGCTTTGGGGCGCTGAAGTGGAACTAATACTGAGCAGCACAATGGACATACAGAGGGAGGGACGCTTTTTACTGCTACATTAATTAAGCTCATTTCCAACATGCTCCCAGCCCACCAACTCCTGCCCTGCGGTTCTGCTGTAATTAAGTGTGTGTGTGTGTGTGTGTGTGTGTGTGTTTAAACCAGGCTACATTGTTTGTGCGCCTGGTTTAACCTTTTCTGATGTTTAGCTTCGGTGCGGAGAGAAAGAAAAACAAATCCCACTAAAAGTTGCTGCACTTCTAAGCAGTTTTATTTGTTTCCTGTGATTAAACTTAAAAAAAAAAAATCACTAAGTGAGACTAAAACGTTGTTACTCCTTGTGGGAAAAATCTAGCATTTTCCACTAAATTATTTAGGCTTAATTAGGTAACAAAAAAGTGTATGTTTATATAATTAGTTTGCTATTAAAAGCCTTGAGGTTCACTTGTGAATCTATTATAAATATAAAATTATCATCTCTGTATGTAAATTTGCTTGAAATATGTTAATAAGCCACTAATTTACAATGGTGGTAAAACTTCAACTAATGTATCAATACTTAGAGCTCATGTGATGTCCCACTTCCATGAACTTTGTAACTGGCAGCCATCTTGGTAGGCCAATGGAGTTGCTATGGCAACAGCAAACAAGCCACAACTACTACTCTACCCACCTCTGTGTAATACTAAGATAGATATCACTGATATTTGTGGTACTTACTGCCAAATTTGATTAGCTAATGTAGCTTTTATCTGCAAGGTAAGACATACATGGCGAAGGCGTAGATCACTTCCAGTTCAGACTTGTATCGCAGAGCGGAATCCGCCATCTTTGCTCTTTTTTCCATCCTAAATATCATAAACTACTCAATTTATATAAAGTCTACACTATAATTTAATCATTTACCACAGAAACAGTTGGCTTGAGTGAGTAAATGAGACATCTGACTGATCTGACAAGCTAATAACTAATAGCTGAGCTAGTTTTTCATGTGGTACTTATGCTAACTTTGAAAAGTTAGGTTTCCCTAAATTAATGTTTCTGGATAAATTTTAATCAGAAGTTTTGTAATCTTTTAGTTGAAAAAATAAACCTTAGCTTCATTTAGCTTTAATTTTTCCAGATAAAAACGCTCATTTATTTTTTAAGTTAATAATAATTTTTCATATACATATTAATGTTGATGCTCTTATTTTGAAGTCTGTTTAGGCAGAACTTCCGTTTCCTCTTTTTTTGACAGGAACTTCCCTGAGCAAGTAGCAAGTACGTACATGTTGAGTATAAACATGGTTGACTTTTGTGCTTTAGCATTAGCTTCCACTAAATGCTATGTTGCTATGGCACTTTAGCTTTAACAAATCTAGTGTTTCTAAATAGTGCTTTAGCGCAACAAAGATTTTAGTACTTCAAACTGGGAATGCTTATGCTAATGTTAGCATTTACAGGCTACAATTCAACTCTAATATTTTACACACTATGAATGAGAAATTTGCACGTGAATTAATAAAAGTAGTGTACAGGAGTTATTGATTAATCTTTCCAAATATTTAAAATCAAAGACTTAATGCCCCCTCCAGGTGCGGGTTTAGATCCTGGACGAGCCCCCAAAAATATGCTACGGGCTAAAAGTCAGCAATAGCTCAAAGAACGTAATCTATGTCTTAGGATTGGATCTTGGATAAGTGGAATAAACACAAAATTAATTAAAATTAACCACATGCTAGAAAGATTAAATAATACGGAAGCCGTTGAATAAACAAAAGTTTATCCGACTTTCACTTGATTTGCAAAATTGTGTTTATTTTGCACGTCAGTTAAAAATAGTTTATGTTCAAAACAATCTATTAATAATGTCTCTTTAACTATCAAACTCTTATGAAACAGTGGCAACGTTAAACCATAAAACGGTTTAGACAAATGATAAAAATGAGGAATTTTGCTGCTTTTATATGATCCTACATAATTTTAATTACATCTGATTTTAATGTCCTCCATGTCTGTTGCTTTCAGTGTGATTGATGGACAGTTTTTTCTCTTTTTTCCCAGGACTCAAACACTTATTTCATGCACAGATGACAGCGATAAGTGATGAAAAAAGCCCTCCTGGCTCTGCTTCTGCAGATCTTAGGTGAAACACGCAGTTGAGCGGGGCCTGCAAGGCTTCACGCCGCCTTCATAAACGCAGTGGATGACGGGTGTCTGTCTCCATCAGCGCCGGCGCGCTAAAGTGACAGCTCTCTGTTAACGGTGACAAGTCAGGGCTCCAGCGGAGACAGATTGCCTTCAGGTGGCTCCATTTTCAAAATCCTTGCTAAGAATCTGCAGCGCTTAACTTTCTTTTGATGGCTGAAGGGCTCTCGGCGGCTTTTTTTTTTTTATTTTTCAGATTTCAGCTGAAGGAAAAGGGGGGTTCCTTTAATATCTTGTCTCTCAGAGATCAGAGGGTGTCACATTCTCACACCTCATTTTTCACAGCATCTATCACAGGCGGTGTAAAATTCCCTTAAAAGTGCATTATGCAATATAATAGCAGGTTGGGATGACATTTATCTGCCAAAGGGAGGAAGGCTTTTACAGACCTGCTGCCTTTTCCAAGAGGGATTTCATCATGCAGGACTTTTCTTTCTCTGTTTTGTCTTGTGATTGCAGATGATGATCGAAATTAGACATGATTTTGAGGATCTTTCCTCCAACTGTGTTTCCTCTGTGCAAAAACTACATCTCACAGTTCACATATTTAAGAAACACAGAGCCTAGTATGTTTTTAATCCACACATATAAGGAAATCCAGCCGTTTCTATGCAGAGATAACTTCAGGACATTGTCTGTATGGATAAACTAGTCACATGAATCACTTCTGAGAAATTTAGAGCTCTTTTTTCACACAAAAGGTCTTCAAATCTTGATTGGTATCTTCTTCTATGCACTCTGACCTTAAGTTCTTTCCACTGATTTTCTATTGAATCCATAAAAAGTTAGCTGTGCTAATCCTGAAGTGACAATCATAAATATTATTTTTCCTAAATGCTATAGCATTAATCACAAGCATTAGTTCCACTAGTGCTAAAGCGCTAACTGTTAAAGCTAAAGTTATATGCTAACACAATACTTAGTAAAAGCTAATGCTAATGTGCTACGGTCTGCTTTGTTCATACCTGCCAGGTTTAATGACACAACCTCATTAATGCCTCAAACAGGTTAGATTCTGTTATTGCACACCAACCTCTACTGTTTGCACTTCAGGAAGTGATTCACTGGAAAAAACTTTCACTCCTGGTTTTAGTTTTATGATTGTTGAGTCGATAACCAAAGAGTCAACAAATATGTTGAACTTTATTCAACCCAAAGTTTACAAAGCAGCCAAATAAATTAGCGCTATAGGATTCATCCAGAAAAATCGATTTAGGGCAAGGCTGGGTTTCTTTATGCAAATGTTTTCAAAATCCATCCATCCATCGTCAGCTGCTTATCCGGAGTCGGGTCGCGGGGGTAGCAGCTTAAGAAGGGAGGCCCAGACTTCCCTCTCCCCAGCCACTTCTTCCAGCTCCTCCGGGGGAACCCAAAGGCGTTCCCAGGCCAGCCGGGAGACATAGTCCCTCCAGCGTGTCCTGGGTCTTCCCAGGGGCCTCCTCCCGGTGGGACGTGCCCGTAACACCTCACCATGGAGGCGTCCAGTAGGCATCCTGACCAGATGCCCGAGCCACCCCAACTGGCTCCTCTCGATGTGGAGGAGCAGTGGCTCTACTCTGAGTCCCTCCTGGATGACCGAGCTTCTCTCTCTAAGGGAGAGCCCAGCCACCCTACGGAGGAAACCCATTTCAGTCGCTTGTATCCGTGATCTTGTTCTTGTGGTCATGACCCAAAGCTCATGACCATAGATGAGGGTAGGAACGTAGATCGACCGGTAAATGGAGAGCTTCGCTTTTTTACTCAGCTCTCTCTTCACCATGACGGACTGGTACGCGACACGACAGAGTGGTAGACTTCAATCAGCCTACCACTGACTGAAGCACATTGGGTTAAGCAGCAGGAAAATTATCTTTAAACAAAATATTGCAAAGTGGCCTAATCAAAGTTCAGAGTTCAAACCAATTGAGGTGATCGACTATGCTTTCTTAAACAAGTTAGGATGGCTCAATGAGCTGCATGAAACATATTAATCACAATTTTTTTTTTGCACAAAATTATTCTTTTTCAGCTGTTTTAGGGCATCTTGTCACTTTAAATCCCAATAAGCCGCTGCTGGCCGCAACTCCATTAATTCAACGTTTACACTCACATGAAAACAGATATCCAATTTGGTTTGAAAAGCAGAAATTGAACCTCATGCACAACCAACAAGTATGTGGTTTCTGGATGGTAAGTCAACAACAAAACACTTTCCCTGTCCAGCAACCATTGTACATTCATAGAGCAGTAAAACCAGCTGACCAGACATGCTGGAGCTCAGATTGGGTTGCTAGATAATGGGCGGAGTTCCTCTGGGGTTGCCGGGTAACGGGCGGAGTTCCTCTGGGGTTGCCAGGTAACGGGCGGAGTCCATCGGGGGTTACTTGGTGAAGGGTCAATGCATGCTGATTTGTGACGTTGCATTCTTCAGGTTTTTGGCTCCTTTTAACAAGAAGTTAATAAAATTAACTTATTGCCAAAAAACAGCTGGTTGTTTGTTTTTTTTAAGGTAAAGGATTGTTTTTAGAAGTAGTGGAAACCCAAATGGAAGCACAAAAACTTGTAGAAAGTGAATTTTTTATAATTTGCCCCTTCTACAACCCTCCAGCGTTGCAATATCTAAACAACTCTGCAAGAAGTGGGCCATAAGAAGGTTTAGTTTTCAATTAGTTTTCAATTCAAGTCTGTTTTGTAATTACTAAAGTTCTCATTGTTTGATATCTGAAACATATCAATGGGACAAAAACAAAACATCTCATATTTTCTGTCATTCACACATTATTTTCCATAATTCATGGGTGTTTTTGTTTTGATTTTCTGGTTACTCAGGTGGCTGCGGACACCCGGTGTGAATCTCATTCCCACTAGAAACATATTCTCAGACGAAAACACCGACGTGTTCAATACTTATTTCCCCCGCCGTATAGGAGCGTCCCAGGACTTCCAGTTGGGATGGCGCCAGAGCGGTTGATCTAGATAATTTTCCGTCTCAACAGGGGGAAGCGGGGATTTATTTCAGGGCCTGGTTATGCAGAATTTCTAATGAGTATTTTTGTTTTTTTTATTTACAAAAAAATAAAAATAAAGAGTACCGGTAATAACTATGTGCAAAACCATTAGAATGAATATTTATGTTGCATGTTATGAAATATTCATTAAGTAGGTTTAAAAAAAGAACAGCAAAAGAGAAAGAGAGAGAGAGAGAGAGAGAGTGTTTACTTGTGAGTATTTGTCTGTAAAATGGGGGCGGCGAGGCCCTCATCACCTATTGCACAGGAGTGCTGACAGCCTCCTCCTTCCTTCTTAGGATTGAATATCTGACATCTCTTAACAAAAGCAGCAGCAGCACTGCCATCTTCTTCCTCTGCTTTCTTTCTTTCTTTCTCTCCCCTCCATCCGAGGTGATACGACTCCCTCCGTTCATCCGATCCAACCTCTCATTCCTGCACTTCCCCTTCATTCCATCCGACCAAATTAAGAAATTAATGAGGGATAGGTTCTTTACCAACTGCCCCTGCAATGTTTACCACTGATGAAATTATAATGCAGGCCCTGCTGTATTATTTATAAGCCAATTAGGGGAAGTGTTACTTGATTTGATGGCGAGCCGACACAGAGTACATTTAACTAATGGAGACCAAGAGAGTAAAGGGAACGAGAGAGGGGAGGGGAGGGACAGCTGAGGCGGGCGATTCTGCACCATGCTCTAGGATTACGTGGCTAATTGCCCTGCTTTATCTGTCTGTCACGGATAGCCATGCATATTTTAGCGTTCCCAAAGACTTTGATTGTTTGCACTCGTGTTGGGGCTGTAACAAGTAGAGCAGAGGCCAGAGTGGAGTGTAGTTAAAAACTGGCAGCAAGGGGGAGGAGGTGGGCGACGGAGAGGAAGAGGAGACCAGAAAACTCACGGATGCACACGGTGACAGGTGGAGGGAGAGTTTGTGACAAGGAGGGGAAAAATGGTGCAACCAAAAAAACAAAAGAGTCGGGGCGTTTCGCACGACAGTAATTAATTCCACTTATTGTAGCAGAGACTCGACCTTTTCTCCAACTGGTTTTATCTGATTGGGAAAGCTTGTTTGCACAACCTTCTGACAGAAATGTGAGACAACATGGAGTCTGCTGCAGCTGGATGAAAAAGTAAAGTACAAGTAGACACTGAAATGCCAAATATATTGACTAGTTTGTGAAAATAGGGGTTCTTCTCTTTTTTATAAGGAAAATTCAAAAGCAAATGCATCAGGATGTGAGTTCTTGTAGGCGAAAATTGTTACTACACTGCAAAAACACAAAATCTTACAAAGTGTTTTTGATCAAATGTATATCACAAATATCTGAGTTCACTTGAAGTAAAAGAAAGCTGGATATTATGGCTTGTTTTAAGTCAATAACTCCTTAATTTTGATGATAAAAAATTATTCTTGGGACGCAAACATGGAGAAGAAGCATCAAGCTTCTATGCGCCGCAAATGTGGAACAAACTTCCAGAAAACTGCAAAACTGCCAAAACACTGGGTTTGGATGATACAAAACATGTTCATTATACCTTTTGTGCACAAAACCATTTTTAAATAGCGAGATTTTTTACCTGCTCAGTTCTCAGAATGAGCCGTTTTAGGGCCTCTTGTCAATTTAAATACAAATAAACTCAACGTTTACACTCAGAAGTTAAAAAAGCTGCAAACGGATGCACAATTATACATACAGCTCTACAGCTTTGATAAGCAGAGGTGGAGCCTCCTGTACCAACCAACAAGGATGCAGCAAGTGTTTTCTGGATGGTAGTTCAATAACAAACCACTTGTCTTTCTCAGCAGCTGTTGTACAGCGTGTACGGCAGTAAAAACTGACCAAACGTGCTGAATCTCTGCTTAGGTTGCTAGGTGACGGGTGGAATTCCGCTGGGGTTGCTAGGTGACGGGTGGAATTCCGCTGGGGTTGCTAGGTAACGGGCAGAGTCTGCCAATCTGTGACGTTACATTCCAGAGGTTTTTGAAACGGCTCATTTTCCAGACACCAAAAATTATTAACTTATTGAAAAAAACTGACAGGGTGGGATTTTTTAAGCACTTGTGTTGTTTATAGAAGCAGTTTTGGAAGTATGAAAATGTGCAAAATGTGAATTTCCCCCTTTAATAAACTCCTGGATTGAGCAACTCCAACTGATGAGCTTTTGGAAAGCTGATCAGACACTCATGCTAAGGAGGGGAAACTGGAGCAAAGGCATCCCTAATTATCTGATGAAGGGGGGCAGCTTATCTGAATGGCTTCTTCTTTCTCTCCGCTTTCATCCTGCCAGCTCACATGGCACATCTTTACATAACAAAAGGTCCGTACCTGGCCGAGCCGCTTCAGTCAGGACTCCTTTGCAAACATCCCAGGTTCCGGGTCTCCGAGCGATCCGCGATTAGATCCGGCTTCACATGACATACGGCAGCTAATTCTGGAGATTTTTCTTTTTGCCTAAAATGTTGCTCGGCGAGGGTTTCTGAGCCGAGCATTTTGGAACGTTTACGGGTTTTTCCTCGCTGCAATGAGAGTGTAATTAATTCACGATTAAAAGCATTAGTACGGGCTTTGTATGGTGATTTATTTAAAGGCTGGTACTAACGCTGGCTCGGTTTCCTCCTTTAGGAAATGGGTAATAAGATCCGATGCCAGGCCTTCTTTAGCATCCCTCTCCACACACACACACGCACACCGAGGATATCAGTGTGTGTCTTCGATTAGAAGGCAGAAAAGCTCTGTCACCAGCAGCGTCACAGTCACCATGTTAACTTATTCATCCCTGTTAAAGCCCGTGTAACAGGATAGCTGTTAATTAATATTGCTGTCGGGTAAATGGTTGCCGCCGGACCGTTGCCACCATCCATCAGTAACATTATCTCTTGTGTTGTTTTCCTGCCAGGCCTCGGGCTCAATTAAGATAATGCTATGCAAACGAGGTCTCTCGCCATTAGCCTCATCACTGAGGAGCCGTTAATGGCATAATTGGGGCACTCCAAAGAACAATTACCTCGCCTCCTGCCCTAGGAGATCACCAATCATCCCCGAGCATGACTGCTGAGTCACAAGTCGCGACCGCCGGGCGACGAGCGAAGCAGGAGGTTAGCAGATGGGGAACGACGAAGACCGCAGGCGTTTCCTGTCTGACGGCACGCAGTTACCAGAAAGTGGCTCAGTTGCTCCTGGAGATCCGGATTCTGGAAAAATCTGGATGCATGAGTACGATGGCGTGTTCGGGCCGCTGGAGATAGGCAACATGTCTGCCAAAAAAAGTCTGCAATTTTGAGCTTAATCTTGGAAATTTTCTAGAAAAAAGTTGGACATTTTTAAAATTTTAGACTTTTGGAAATTTTCAAAAGTCTAGCATTTTTCCATTTTTGAAATGAGAATTTCAGGCTTTTTCTTGAAAACTTCCAAAACTTATCTAAAAATTGCTACGATTCTTGAGCACATTTTTGACTTTTAAAACTCTGAAATTCCCAATTTTTTTCTAGGAAACCTTGTTGGAGCAAAATGCATAAGGCTCCATAATCTTTCAGAGTGCAAAGTATTTGCTTGAGCTGCTAAGAATATTTAAATAGTACAATAATAATATTTTTAATATAATGTTTTTCTTTTAATTTCATTATTTCAAGTGTTTTAATTTTAAACCTGTAATTATGTATGCCGGTATGACTTATATTATCAATAGAAGTTTATTTTTAGATCAAATCTGTTCTTTTAACTTCAATAATTAGTTAAAATAAGATTGTTTTTATATTGAATTCCTTGTATAAACTGGTTTCTCTTGTTTAAAGGCATAAATATGATGTGACAGTTTTTTTTTAATTAAAACTGATTGATTTTTACATGAAATGGACAGAATTAATAAGGTTGTTAGACTTTTCTGGAGTAAATAATACATTTGTTTCATGCAAATATATTGTGAAATATTTAAATATTGAGATAATGTTTTAAATTTCGATCAGTCTGCACACCAGGATGAAATTGTTTACCTTTTCTCTTCCTGTTGGTGTTTTTCTCTTCTTGCATTACATTTTGTAGACATAAATCTGTATCTATCATAAATGTTTCAATGTCAAGCTATATCCCTCTAAAATCGGCCATAAACAAACTTGAGCTGATGCAACATGGATTTTATTTAATTCATGGACATTTCCCCGTTGTTGTTGGTGACGTAACAGACATTAAATATGTTGGTTAAACTTTAAGCCAACAGTGAAAGCTCTGATTCGTCTGACTGTGAGCGTAAACATTTGCTAAAAAATTTAAAAGATTACAAATCTTGAATCTCACCACAGTTTGGAGAAACTGAGCTCTACAGGAGAGTCTTAAAGTTGTTTTCTATTATTTTAAAACAATAGAAATAGTTTAGTTTAAATGATTTATGTGCCTTCATAACTACTTTTCCTGGAATTTCAGTTATTCAAATAGAAGACAATATTTTGCTGTTGTGCTTTATTCACTTTATTCTCATCCAAACTGCAGTTCTTTGGTAAATTAACGATAGGTGCATTACCGCCACCTACTGGGCTGGAGTGTTTATATAGGTAATTACAGTGGAAGAAAAATGACAGAACAGAGAAAAGTGAGTTTTAAGGTGTTTGTGAACATAAACCGCAACATTTGTTGAGTCCAATGAACCAAACTAATTGAAAAACCTGTTCCCCCTATTCGCCTGTGGGGGCGCTGCACCAAAAACCACTGAAGTAAGCAACATAAAAACCTCTGAAGACACTGAGCGCGACTTCCTTCTTCCCAAAACAAACAAAAAATGGAGTAGTGTTGTAGGATTTCTCTTTTGTCTTTGGAAAAAGGCCACGCGTCATTTCAACTGCTAGCGTTAGCATTGCGTGTTTGTTTTGGTTGTGTTTACCCAGAATGCCCTGCGCTGTAGTCCACTTCCTGCTTTTGGAGCACTCTCCAGTCCGTTTGGCATGCGTATATGCATTTAAACTGCAGCAGAGTTCACATCATCCGTACCCAGGTTTATAGGCAGACCAGAGTTCGATTGCGCGTTCACACTTCCCAAATAAAACCGACTTTCTAGACAAACTAAAAAGAGTTTGATTAAGTGAACTGAACAAGGCTGGTGTTAAACTGGTTTTCTTTAGAGCTGTTATTAGCAGATAGTATCTCACTTGTACATAGATAGAAGTCTGCTAACACGTGAAGCTAACAAGTTATCAGTTCCAAACATATTAAATTAAGTCCATTGTAAGAAGTTGTGAACGTCAGGTGGACCGGGGACCGCTCCAAAAATTAGGAAATGGACTACAGTACAGGGCATTCTGGGTAAATACAACAAAAACAAATGCACTAGCCTAGCGCTAGCGCTAGCGGGATAAATAACTTGTGTTATTTTCCCAAAGACAAAACACAAATCCATTTTTGTTTTGATTTTGTGACGAATTAAGTTGCACTCATTGTCTTCTTCTGGGGTTTTTGTGTTGTTTTCTGCCGTGGTTCTTGTTGCAGCGCCACCACAGGCAAGGAGGGGATCAGCTTTTCAGTGAACCGCAGCAGCTGAAAATGTAACAAATGTATCAGGTCTGAAAAGACCCAACATTACATTGAAATCTTTTACAGAGGTTTACACTAGAAAACAAGCTACAGTGCGGTCATTATTATTGTATAAATAAAGTAGAAGTTACAACAAACTGCAACATTTCTAGTAAAACAACAAGAAAAGTTTCAATAACACTCACAAGACGCGGCACAGCTGTCATCTGAATTTGTACATTTCCGGAAGATTTTCACATTCCCACACAGTTACCTTCACAGCAAGTTTGTTATCGACTCGCCGGGTTTTTCCCTCTCTTCGGCAGCAGAAACAAAAGCCACATCTCTCCAACCCTGACACTGCTTCCTATCTGTTGTCTTCTCACACCTCCACTTTGCTACATAAGTCACACAGACGAGTCTCAGCTCCAGCTATAATGATTCCTCTGACACACATTGGGGCGCATCATTCCACTGCACAGCACAGCTTTGCAGCTCAAGGCCCCAAAACCTGCCTCACTAGCAGGATGCTTCCTGTTGGTGTGTGTGTGTTTGTGGTGAGTGGCTCCTTGGGAATTTTAAGAGTCAAGCCCCCCTAAATCTCCCTGTTTCAGCTTTACAAAATCAATAGGATAAATATCCTGTTTGGCCCTCTTCGTCTTCAGCCGCCCACCTCCAGCTAGCTCAGGTTAGCGGAGCGGAGAGTCTCAGTCTCACCTCAGGCTATGTTTAAAATAATCCCTGTTGTTTTTTTAGCTCTGAATGACTGAGGATCTCAGGTGCAGCCTTTTAGCTAACAGTGAACAAGAGGGAAAATCATGTTAACATATGCCATCGGAGAGCGCCACCGGCTACGTCCTGAAATCGGTCCGGTCCAGACACGGATCGAAGCGTGTATGGATCGCGAGCAGCACCTGCCGCCGAATCCAGCTGCTCCCATCGATTTTTCTGTCCTCAATTATATAATAGAAGCTCTGTTCTGGGTTTATACCCACAAATCAAGAGAGCATTTTGACATGTATGAAAAGAGATTCTCATCAACTGTTTTCCTGAGGCCCCTCCGGGGAGATTTGCAGGACGCGGTGTGAGTGATGGCTGCAGCAGGGTGCGTCCGTTGGCTTTATTTTCTGTTCCAGGTGATTGGACTAAAAAGACAAGGAGGCACTGAAACACAACTTTCGGCTCGCCGTTCAGCCCACTGTGTTGAAAAGCCCCTGGATTAGCTCTCACGCTACACAGCTGACTCTTCTAATTGGAAGACATCCGTGTTTTTAACTGACCAATCCATTGGTAACTTTTCCCAAAACGCACCCATAGATCCGTTATCCTCCCAGGCATGTCAGTTATTGACAGGAAAATGAAGGTTAGTGGGGTCATTGTGGGTGAGCGAACGGTTTGACGGCACCAAAATATTCCACAACAGCCATGTTTAGTCCACATTAATCCAACTCTAGTTTGCTTTTTATCTAGAAAGCCGGTGTGAACTTTGGTTCGGCTACAAATCACAGTCTGAGTTTGGTGGAAGTGAACTCTGCTGCAGTTTGAATGCTAATGTGAACGGCAAGCGGACCAGAGACCGCTCCAAAAGCAGGAAGTGAACTACATCGCAGGGCATTCTGCAACCAAAACATACATACTAGCCTGGCGTTAGCAGGAGAAATGACTCCTGCTTTTACCAAAGACAAAAGAGAAATCTTACAACCGCTAAAATCTGATGCTAGTCTATTTTTGTTTACATTTTGAGAAGAAAGAAGTTGGGCTCAGTGTCTTCTTCAGAGGTTTCCAACCAAAACAAACATGCTAGTTTAGCGTTAACAGGAGAAATTACTCATAAGATTTATCTTTTGTGTTAGGTATAAAAAACATAACTGCTAAAATATGCTCCATTTTTGTTTACATTCTGTTAGGAAGGAAGATGCACTCACTGCCTTCTTCAGAAATGTTTTTCTTCAGTGGTTCTTGGTGCAACGCCACCAGAGGCGAGGAGGACAACAGGATTTTCAAAAGGTTCGGATTCTTTAACACAGTGCAGCATGAAAACAAAATGTGCCAACTGAAAATGTAACAAATGTTTCAACTTTGGTCCCCAGTGGAACCAAATCTACCAGACTATCAGCTGTGATAAATGAAACTTTCTAGTTTGTTTGCTGTCGAAATTAAACTATTCTGTGTTTACCTTCTAACTCTTTTAGCTAGTTGCTAAGCTAAAGCTAGAGGAAAGGGCATGTTACGACATGCAAATGAGAGCTGTGGGTAAATGATAGGGGACCCCCTCTTTAGCTTAGATAGAGGCTAACAAACTGCAGATCACAAACTGTTCTTGGTTGCCATTTTATCTTGCTGACTCCTAAAGGTGACATGAGAAATGGACCAGCTGTATTTTGGTATTAATAAATGGAGTTCATGAATTCAACTCACTGACTCTTCTTTAACCTCATTCATGGAGAACGGATCATTCTCCACGTTGCCTAGAAAGTTTAATTGGTTTGGGAAGTGTGAATGTGTAATCGAACTCTGATGTGGACCAAAAAGGCAATCAATATTTGCACTAGAAACATGACCAGAAATACTTGTTAAGATTTTGTGTTTTTGCAGTGCAATCACCATTTTATCCAAAATCCTACCCAGGATTGTTGTCTAGTTCCTAGTGCATATGTTCAAAACACACTTCAAATAAGACAATAAAAACATACAAAGCATTTCTTGACAAGATATGCAGTAGAAGCTTGTTTTAAGTCAATAATTTCTTAATATTGATTTAAAAAGTTCTAGATCCATTGGTAGAATATTCCAGTGCGCCGTTACCTAGCAACCCCGGCTAAGTCCAGCATGTCACTTAGCAACCCAGTTCTTCTTCCATTGGCAGATATTTCACTTATAAAAAGACATTTTTCCCATGTTTTAAGTAAAAAAATCTGACAATGACACTAGTATTTTTTCATCAATTATTGCATTAGTAATTTAAAACAAGCTCCTCCATCTTGCTGAGAAGTTAGTTTTGTCTTGTGCCAAGATATAGACCAAAACTCATTGGTAATATTTTGTGTTTTTACAGTGAAACAAACTATTTTGTGTCCCTGTAAACTGACTCTTTGGCTCACGGAGCTTTAACGTCAACCTAATTTCGAGAGGTTTGTCTTTCCTGTAAATGAGAGCATCCTCATTATCACCCTGTGCTATCAGACACCTGGAGCAGGAAGACAGTGGAGAGGTGCTGGCAGAAGACGGCCCTGCGCTCCATGTCGATCGGAGGGAGGGTAACCCGAGAATCAGATCCTAATCTTGCCACGCTCGGGCATTTTGGGGGATAATTGTAGCCCTGGCAGAGCTCAGGTGATGATACAGCCCGGCTTATCCGTTTGCTCTTCCTCCCCCTCACCCATCCCTCCTTTTAATCTCTTTCTCATTCCTTTATTCCGTGAATAATCTGCAGAGTAAACCTGCAGTAACGTGTGGTGTGGAAGGGTTGTAGGCGTAACTTTAGCTGGAGTAATGAGGCCTAATCCTCCGCTGACTGGGGCCTGTTTAAACAGCTCCTGGCTGAGCCGCCCGGTAATGGAGTAATTAACCCCCGTCGGCCGCCCCGGCCTCCGAATGCCAGCGACCCTCGCGCTTCGTTCAGACTGAACTCCTGCTCCAGGTTTGTCGCAAAGGATAATGGAAATTGATCTGCACTGGTGAGAAATAAGCTGAAAACAGAGAATAGTACGATTTCCACTCATGGATTACATCTGCTTTTGCTTTCTTTACATAAATGACAATCAAATGAATCAGAGAAGGTTTCCAGTAGATTGGGTTAACTGGGTACTGAAGTTGCAACATTTGTTACACTTTCACACTGCACTGTGAAACTGTCAAACCAACCAAACTAATCAAGGAATCTGTTCCCCTCCTCGCCTGTGGGGGGCGCTTCACCAAAAACATTCGAATGAAACAACATGAAAACCTCTGAAAAAGACAATGATCACCACATCCTTCTTCACAAAATGTGAATAAAAATGGAGTGGCTTCGGACTTTAGTCGCTGTAGCATTTCTCTTTCGTCTTTAGTAAAAAACCACTAGCGTTAGCGCTAACTGTGTTTGTTTTGGTTGTATTTACCCAGAATGCCCAGCGCTGTGGTCCACTGGAGCGATCTCTGGTCGACTTGGCTGAGGTTTGTTGGCGGACCATAGTTTGCTTTTTGAGTTGATTATGCCTCCCCAAACGAAAAGCCCGACTCTGGTCTGCCTACAAACCTCAGTCTCAGTTCAGTTGAAGTGAACTCTGATGCGGTGTGAATGCAAACTGGACTGGAGACTGTTCCAAAAGCAGGAAGTGGACTACAGCTCAGTGCATTCTGGGTAAAAACAACTAGAATGCATAGAAACTGGCCACTTAAGTTCTCACATTCTGCCCATATTCATGCCCAAGTTGTGAGGAACACACCGCTAATGGAGAGAAACCCAACTTGACCAGAACTGAATCAGACACGAACCGGCTTGAGTGAGACTTGACAATCGAGAAGAGGCTTACGTCAAGAGGAGAGGCACATACTTTTCATATCAGATGAGTTTGGTCAACTTTGTTCCCTTTAATGTTACAAACTATGCAAACTTCACATTTTGCGTGTTTTTGTACTTCTGTTTGGGATTTGTATGCTTCTAAAATCAGCAAGACGCTTAAAAAAGCACCAAGTTGGTTTTAGGCCAATAGTTAATATTTTTTGGTGTCTGGAAAATGGGCCGCTTCAAAACACTCCCAATTGTTAAGTCACATTCCAAAGACACTGTGCCGTTACTTAGCAACCCAAGCGGAACTCCAGCACGTTTGGTCAGCTGGTTTAAATGCTTTATGCGCTGTACAATGGCTGCTGGAAAGGACAAGTGTTTTGTTGTTGACTTGCCATCCAGAAACTACTTGCTGCATTCTTGTTGATTGTGCAGGAGCCTCCACTTCTGTTTTTCAAAGCTGTACGATTGTTTAACTGTCGCCATTTTCATGTGTAAATGTTGAGCTTATTAGGATTTAAAGTGACAACATGCCCTAAAACAGTTCATTTTGAAAGGAGCTTAAAACAGGCAGGACTGATCAGACTGAAATCTCATTATTTTTGAAAAATAATTTTATGAATATGTTTTGAATAGACCATGTATCTATCCTAACATGTTCAAGGAAGCATAATAGATCACCTTTGATAGATTTTCTTCATCTGGCTTGGTTTGTTTGATAATTTAAAAACATTTAAGCGTGACGAGGAAGCAAAAAACAGAAGAAATCCTAAAGGGGGGAAACAATTCTTCATGTTGGGAAACCAAATGACAATCGTGATGAGTTCAAAGGTCACCACTCCCTGCTGAGCTGATTCCCAGACAATCATCTGAGGCAGATTCCTTGTATTTACCACAGAAACAATCAGTGCAATCAAACGGCGTAAAGGAGGCGCGCGCAGGGCCGGCGTCCCAACAACAGCCTCGCGCGTCCGGCGCCGCGGCCCGTTTGAAGTGCGCAGCCAGCGCGCATTACGGCAGATGAAATGCTGTCACGCGTGGCCGCCGAATGGTTTGTGTCATTAGGAGAACGAGGCGAACAGGGGGAGCCGAGCCAACCTGCTCTGAAGGAAGGCGAGATTAAGGCAATGTTCAGAGACTCTCGTCTGTCAAGACTTCAAAGATGCCATCGACACTCCTTGTTTCTGCCGACGCAGCGACCAAATCGCACACACTCTGCTGCCTCTGTGGCTGTCAAAGCTCCTCTGACATCCCCTTCATCAGGAGCAGGGGCTTTAATCCACACACGGATAAATAAATCAACACACAGGGGTCCTGCACCTCTCAGCGCCTCCTGGTGGCGGGGCATCCGCACCCGATGGCGAATTATCAAGATTAATTCTCCGCAAAGGAAGGATAATTAATGCAACTGAAAGGGGAGAACCAAATTAACCAGCATGCGGTGCATTTTTTCCCTCCACGTCAGAGAATTCAGAGCGAGGAATGAAATGAGCGGCGGCATCAAGGCTCGTCTCCTCCTGCACGCCTGAAAGGAATTTCAAAGTCTATCTATCAGTTTCAACAAACAGAGAAATGTGTTGCTTTCCACCTTTTTCATTCCGGCGTGCGGGATCCGTTTTGACACAGCCATCTGGAGCCAACGTGATCAGAGCAGAACGGAGGAGTTTGAGTTTGAGACGACACGCCAAACACGTGAGGAGACGAATCAGAGACGACCGGGCCGCCGGTTCCTGCCTGGTTCAGGAGGGACGTGTCCGCGTGTTGGGTATCTGGAAACGGCGAGAAAGCTGGAAGCAACACAGGTGTGGCAAAACATCCAGCGGGTCACCCAGAGTACAAAAACACACAAGAGATTCAACTTTTTCATTATTTATTAAACAGGATCAGAGTAAAAAAAAGAAAAAACTTAAATTGTATTTAAAAGGGGAACTTATAACAATACATTAGAGCCATGGAGTAAATTTCAACCATAAAATTGACAAAGTTTAAGATTCATTTCAGAAATTTTCAAGAAAACAAACTTTGAACTTCTGAGTTTCGGAAGTTGAAAAATTTTAACATTTGAATCTCAAGAAAATTCTAAAAGTCAAAATTTCTTGACATTTGAAACAGAAAATTACCCAGGCAAAAATCTCAGACTTTTGAAAGTTCCAAAGGTCAAATATTTTTGATTACTAAAAGTGAGAAAATTTCCAAAAGTAAAAAATTCTCAACTCAAAATGTTTATTTTCAAACTCAGAAATTTTAAATTTTTTTCTGAAAAATTTCTGATAAAACTCAAATTTATTCAAATTTTTGACTCAAAGTTCCAAATTACGCTCAGTGTCTTCTTCAGAGGTTTTTGTATTGATTCTTTCGGTGTTTTATAGTGTATCGCCCCCACAGGTGAGGAGGGGAACATGTTTTTCAAAAGGTTTGGATCATTTGACACAGTGCAGTGTGAAATTGAATCACAGCCGCTGACAAAGTAACAAATGTTGCAACTTTCGTCCTCAATTGACCTTATAGCATACAATAAGGTGCAAAAACACCCTTAATGTGCTAAGTAGCAGAACAAAAGGTTAAATTTTCTCAGTATTTTCTCAGATTTTCTCAGTATTTGTGTTAAATGTTTTGGGTTTCCACAAGTTTGTCACAATAGTTTGCTGACATTTTTGGCCCATTCCTCCTATACTGGAATCCAAATAACTCAACATTTACACTCACGCGTGAAAATGGCTGCAAACATATGCTCTATTGCATAATCATACATCTTTGAAAAGCAAAAGTTGAGCCTCCTGCACAACCTACGATAATGTAGGAAGTTGTTTCTGGATGGTAAGTCAACAACAAAACACTTGCCTTTTCCAGCAGGCGTTGTACAACACATACACTGGTAAAGCCAGCTGACCAAACATGCTGGAGCTCAGCTGCTGTTGCTAGGTAACGGGGTAGCGCCCGTGGAGTGTGAATTAATGATCTGGACGTTTTTGAAGCGACTCATTTTCCAGACACCAAAAATCATAAACTTATTGATAAAAAAATACCTTGGTGTTTTTTTTTAATAGGTTGTTTTTAGAAGCAGCTGAGATGCAGATCGAAGCATAGAAACGTCCAAAATGTAAATTTTGCATCTTCATAATTTGTTCTGGAATTAATTTGTACATTTTGAAACCAAAACATCCAAAGGACACAAAAAACCGTCTCCTTCCTGAACGACTTGAAGGTCAAACATTGACAAATAAATGTGGAAATTCAATGTATGAGTCATGTTGGTCCATAATTTCCTATTTCCAGTAGCAGAGGCTGTTTCTTTTTCTATTATTGTTACTTTGACTCCAAGTACAGAAGAAAACATCTATTAGAGAATTTCCCTGAAATCGGGAAAGCGAAAGCCATTGTTGCACCTGTCTGGGTGTTTTTCCATCACTTCTTCATCCTTTTGTATTTTAACTGCAAATTTGAAGCAGACAGAGATCACCACAACAAAAACACACAATCTGAACCAAGAAGCGAGATCTGTTGCTCTGCAATGTTGTTTTGTTTGTTGTTTTTTGAAGACCGGTCTGGCAGCCGAAACGTGCTTCCCTTTCAGAATACAAAAGATGCCTTGGAGGCAACACAAGTGAAGCTCTACGCTGATGACTGCCTGCTTGACAAACGTCACGTTGGAGCGTACAATTCTGCTTTTTTAAACCCAATATTTTAAAATCAAGTGGTTAATGCAGTGAAAGGGGTTAAAAATGAAGGAGTGAGGCGAAAAAAACTAATTTATATACTATGAGAGATATGTGAGGCACCCAGGGGGGGCCTGTAAGTTGTGAAAAATTAAAGGAGACGGATTCAAACTGTCCAATTTCCACATCAAACAAACCCTAGGCTCAATATTCCTGGAGTGGCTGCCTCATATCCAACACATCGACTCAGAAAAAAGGTTCCCCTACCCCCTCCTCCACCAGTCCATCTCTGCAGCCGCTTTTATTTTATTTCATTTCTTCTTTTTTTTTCCTCCCTCCTCACCAGTGCTCTCTCTATTTCCTCAATAGCCACTCTGTAATTCCCATAAGCACTGTACTGGTTACACTAGCCACTGTCTCTCCCCTGCCTAATTATACCCTTGTGAGTCTATTAATCAACTTGTGAATTATTTAAGAAGGAGAGCTCTTCTGCCTGTAACTGGGTTTGACACCGTGAAGGGGAGACGAAGAGCGGGGGAAAGGTGGGAAAAGGAAATGAAAAGAAGAAGGGAAGACAGAAGATAGCGGGGTCTTCTTGCATTCGTCCCAGGAGGACGAAGCTGCAACCAGACGAGACAAAAAAAAAATACCTGTTTGTCTTTTTTTTAATGCAGTTGTTGTTTTCTTCGTCCCACTCTCTATTCCCATGCATAAGTTTTCACGATAAACAGGAAATTCATGAATATATGGAGCGACATTGAGACGGAAGGGCGAGGGCGAGGAAGGAAGAGGAGCGAAAAGTCAAAGCCAAAGAGCGAGCCGAGGCGGCGCTGGGAGCTGCGAAATTATGTAGACAGCAGGATGCACACATTAACGTAGACAAGCATCGGTAAGCAGATGCAGCCGGGGTCGATCCGCTGTTTGACAGCGTCTCCCCAGAGCTGGTGATGGTGGTCGGCTGGCCCCTCCTAACGACTCCCATCCACTCTGACGCAGCGAGAAACTCACACCTTTATTATTTTTCCTAATATTTCGCGCTCTCAGTCGGACCTCAACGTCACTATGAGAATCAGAATGAAATCCTGGATGAGGAGGAATGTTCAGAGGGACTCCAAGCTGAGAAATAAGAGAATGTTTTCGAGGTAATTTACGAGCAAAGGCCTGGAAAATTGCAGTGTTATACAAAATAATGACACTTTAGTGGAATGGTACGAATCCACTAGAAAACACGCAAATCTGTTGGAGTGAAAGTGGAAAGATGATCAATAAACACCCTGAAACTAAAGGTGTTTTCACACCTGATAGTTTGGTAGACTCGGTTTGATTGAGGACAAAAGTTGTAACATTAGTTGCTGTGGCTCTTTTTCACGCTGCATTGTGTCAAACGAACCAAACCTTTTAAACCTCCTGTTCATCTCCTCGTCTGTGTGGGCGCTGCACCAAGAACCGCTGAGGGAAACGGCACAAAAACCTCTAAAGAAGTCACTGGGCGCAACTTCCTTATTCACAAAAGGTAAACAAAAATGGAGTTGCATCAGATTTTAGCGGTTGTAGGATTTTTCTTTTGTCACAAGACATTTCTCCTGCTAGCGCTTAATTAGCATGCTTGTTTTGGTTATATTTACCCAGACATCCCTGTGCTGAAGCCTACTTCCTGCTTTTAGAGCGGACTCTGGTCCGCTTGGTGTTCACATATGCATTCAAACAACACCAGAGTTCACTTCAACCGAACTGAGACTGAGAATGTTAGGCGGGCCAGAGTTCACTTTTTGTTCTGCATCAGAGTTTGATGACACATTCACACCTCCCCAAACAAACCTTTCCCTAAAACCCATGGTCTCAGTTCGATTAAAGTGAATTCTAGTGTGGTTTGAATGCGTATATGAACGCCAAGTGGACTGGAGACTGCTCTAAAAGCAAGAGGTGGACGATAGTGTAGGGAATTCTGGGTAAAAACAACCAAACCCGGCTGCGTTTCCTTTAACTAACAACCAAAACAAGCGCTATCTAGTTTTTATTTCATGAAATGCTCTTTATTATGTAACATGCCCTTTTTTTGACTTCTACTCTATAAAGATTTTCTTTAAATGTGTCACCTATTTCCAAACTTGGGACTCACAAACCAAACCTCCAAAAGGCAACAGACAATTTTTTTCTCTGCACATTTATTGGGCGATTTTGCCCCAGGGATGCATCAACGCCTGTTTTCAAAGACGCGTCATTATACGTTCGGTTTCAGCACGTGTTTTGAGTTGCACATCTCATTAGGCCCAAGCGAACAGTGGCGTTGTCTGTGAGGGTACACAAGTCCACATCGCTCTGTCTCTGCGGGATGTTTATTAAATTAATAAAAAGTTGCTCAAGGCGAGCCGCAGCGGCGAACGCCCTGAGCTCGGCCGTGATTGGCACTCTCCGCCGCCCCGCGTTGCCTCCTGGGTCCCGGCTGCGTTTCCTTTAACTAACTGGCCGTGACTGAGGAGACCGGACTGACATGCAGCCCCCTGCTTCTCTTGTACCCCCGCCCCATCCATCCGTCTCATTCCTAGTCGGTCCAACTGGTCCCCAGTTCCTCCAGTATGGGGGTCACGGGAATCCAGAGTAGCTGAAACCTTCAGCTAATTTGTAGTTTGTAAACAAGTTACTGTAAAGATAATTAATTTAAAGAAATCAATTAGTAAAGCAGGACATGTCTGACCGTGGGAATCACTTTCTAAATATGGTTGTAATGGAAAACGACTTCATGTTGTTGATAAATAATAAACTAACCCTAACCCTAACGATTTGGTCTTAAAATAAACACAACCTAATTTGGATGGTTACATTTTTTAAACTGAAAAGACATTTCTCCTGCCATATTTTGTTAAACTGAAAGGTAAAGATGGAAGCAGTGAGCCACGGGTAATAAGTGCTAGCAATATACAATTATTATTATTAGGGCCATTGTGAATTTAAAAAAGAAAAAACAAGAAATAATTACTAAAAAGAATTCTAGAAATAAAAGCCAAGCTCTAAAAGTTGGAAATTTGCAGGATAAAAATTCAGAAATATTGCGATTAATCTAAGAAATTTTCTAGATTAAACACGGAAATTTCTGAGTTTGAAATTGAAGAAATTTTCTAGAAAAATCTCAGAAATTTACTAGAAAAAATAAGTACATTTCTGTGTTTTAAGTCAAAAATGTCTCAAAAAGCAGCTGACATTTTGAAAATAATCTGAGTAGTTTTCTAGAAAATTCCTGAGTTTGAAAAGTCAAAAATTTGCTATAGAAAACTAAGGTTTTAGATTAAGCTCAGAAATTTTTCCTCCAAAATTTTAAATTTCTAATTTCGGAAAGTCAAAAATTTCATACAAAAAACTTGGAAATTTCAAGTATAATTTTAGAAATTTACTAGAAAAAAAACAAAATTTCTGCAGTCAAAGAGTCAACAATTTGTGAAAAAAACTCAGAAGTTTTGTGAACAATCTCAGAAATTTTCTGGAAAAAAAAACACAAAAAGGAAAGAAAGACTAAAATCAAAACATTTCCAAGTGAAAATTTTTTAAAACTTTTTAAACTTCCAAGTTTTTAAAGAAAACTTGAAGTTTTTTTTTTTTTTTGGTGGAAATGTTTTCCCATTTTTCTATCTTTATAAAGCATTTTCAAAGTGCTGAAAAGATACAAGAAGATAAAAAAAAACCCAGGAAAGAAAATATTTCAACAAAGAATAACTTAACCAGGAGTATTTTCTACGTGAAATGAAGAAACGCACTGGGTCAGAGGTACTTTCTATAGGAATGAAAATACGCAAAGGTACCGACAGCAATAGATCAATTAATAGCTCTGTACAGCTTTGGGTCAGGAGTACTCTCTACAAAACAAAAGAACAAGCAATGTTCATCCAGATTCCCCCAACAACTCAGAGCAGAGCGAGGATTACTTTCTACAGAAGAGAGAAGCAAAAGATGGAGGAAACTCTTGAGGGAAGAATTCAAAAAGAAACTTAGAAATGAGCCATTACTCACAGAAACTCCTTATTTAGACTCCAAGCATTATGTTCCAATTAAACACAAAAGAAAAGTCAAACTCTGTGGAGAATATGTATAAAACAACCCCCCACCCCCCCAACAAAACAAAGGGAAAAATTAAAATATATTATCATCTTTTAAAAATCCTTTTAAAAATAAACAAGAAAAAAACAAACAAAACAGAACAAAAAAGCCCCGCTCTGTCTCTGCGGCTGGGTTCGCTGGCTCTCCCAGGGTGACTCGTTTGCATGGAAACTGCGAGAGGCAGGGATCGTCGTCGACGGGGAGAGGATTTTCATGTGCAAATTTCAGCCCTACCAACTCTGCATTATTATTATTTCATCAGCGCCCGCGGATCCCCCCCAAAACACCCAGCCGCCGTCCCCCGCGGACACTTCAAGATTCAGACCAAATCCTGTTTCTGCTCTTCCCCCCAGAAGGCCGGCGACGCACCGAGTCGATCTGCTGCTGAGATTCAACAAGGCCTGGGAGTCAAACTCATCTTTCACTTTGGGCCACATCATGTAGAATGTGAATGTTCTTAAATAGGCTGACAAAACCCATCAACATCAACTGTTAAATTATTAACAGTTGATGTTAATAATCAACTGTTAATAATTTTACAATTATAAAATGGTAAAATATTTTACCATTTTATAATTGTAAAATTCACATTTTGCACATTTTTGTTCTTACATTTGGATTTCTACAGTTTCTAAAAACCACAGAGCTGATTTTTGGCAATATGTGAATGTTTTTTAGCATCTGGAAAATGAGCCGTTTCAAAATTCTCCAACCTCAGCAAAGCCCAGCCTCGTTACCTAGGAAACCCAGCAGAATACCACTCGTTACTTAGCAACCTTAAACTGAGCTAAAGCACATTTGCTTCACTGGTTTGCCGCCGTAAGGGCTGTACAATGGCTGCTGGAAAAGACAAGTGTTTTGTTTTTGACTTATCATTCAGAAACCATTTTTGTTGATTGTGCAGGAGGCTCTACTAAAGTTTTTTAAAGATGTAAGGATGTATGATTGTGCGTCTGTTTGCAGCCATTTTCACATGTGAGTGTTTAGTTTATTGGGGTTTAAAGTGACAAGAAGCCATAAAACTGGTCATTTTGAAAAGAAAACAAAATAGGCAGAACTGAGTAGACTGAAATCTCATTATGTAAGAATGACTTTGTGCAAAAAAAATGTAACAAATATGTTTTGTATAGGGCTGCAGCACATTTCGTCAGCTGGTTTTACCGCTGTACAATGGCTGCTGGATAAGATAGGCGTTTTGCTGTTGATTTGCCATCCAGAAACCACTTGCTGCATTCTTGCTGGTTGTGCAGGAGGCTCCACTTCTGCTATTCAAAGAGGTACAGATGTATAATTGAGCATTTGTTTCCAACCATTTGCAGGTGCAAGAGTAAACATTGATGTAATGGGTCTTGGACAGCAGCAGCTGATTTTTATTTAAAGTGACAAGAAGCTCTAAAGTAGGCAGAGATGACCAGACTGAAATCCTAATGATTTTGTGTGAAAAATGTAATGAACATTTTCTGTATCGCCCAAAGATCTACCCTAAGGTGTTCATAATAGTTCACCTTTAGTAAATGAAATAATATTGAGCAAAAGGGGGAAGCTAATGCTATCTGGAGAGCCATATATTGGAAAGGTTTGGGAATCCTTAGTCTAGAGGGCCACATAAAAAGCTACGATGGGCCGGATTTGGCCCCCGGGCCTTGAGCTTGAAACGTGTGAGATAAGGGAAGGATACACCAGTTGTGACCAGCGGTACTGGTGTTCTCTTGCATTAATTGCTTGTAAATTGCATGGTTGGAGGCTTGCTGGCTTTCAACTTTTAAAAAGGAGATTACAGCCAATTAGCAAGTGCTCTGAAAAAGCCCTGGGCGTCTGGGGAATAGTGGCTGATCTCTAATATGGGACAGCTGTGAGCAACAAAAGAACAGTCCTGGTTTGGAAAACACACACATCTAATCTCACATGAAAACATAAAGAAAAACCTGACGGATAACAAGAGCTGCTAAAAGAAGTGCCATTACCAGCATGAAAAATGAATGAGAGCGTAAACGGGGAAAGAAATGCTCCCAAAGTGGCAAAACGGGAACAGGCGAGGCGGTAAATATGTTTTAAAAGGTGCAAGGGGGGGTAAAAGGCTCGTATTTTATCCTTTTAAATCAATTTGTCAGCTTCCCCTTGCAGCAACGGTAACCAAAAAGAGCCGAGTGTTTCCCTGTAAACTGCCATCTTTAATTTCTTTGTCTGACGTGCGGCGGCGTACCTCGACGCACCAGAGACCCGAGCGTGAGGTGAGCAAAAGGTTCAAAGCCCAGAAGGGAGCAGAGCCTGTGCACCTCTGAGCGCAGCGGATTACGGCGCTCGCTCTCATGTCAAACAGAGGCGGCAAGAGGAGGAACACAAGTCGAAAGATCTCCACAGGCTCCGTAATCTGCGACGATTTATGCCGAGCCCCGCTACTCCGACATGACGAGTCGTTGATTTCCTTCTTTATCTCTTCTCTTTCTTTCCGTTTCTCTCTCTTTTTGTGCGCTATGCCACGCCGCCGTCCCAGTAGTTTCCTGCTTCTGTCAGCTGAAATTTTAGACTGGAGGTTTACAGAATCTACCTGCTAGTCCAGTAGACTCAGTTTGATTTGGGTCCAAAATTGTAACATTTGTCACATTTTAAACTGCTGCAGTTTGCTTTAACACTTCACTGTCAAGGGATCCAAACTAATTGAAAATTTTTTCCCCTCCTCACCTGTGGGGGCGCTGTACCATGAACCCCTGAAGGAAATGACGCAAAAACATCTCAAAAATTATCTAGAAAAAACTTCGGAGTTAGAAAAAAAAATGAGAAAAAAAACTCCAAAATTTTTAGAGAAATATCAAAATCTTTCTAGAACAAACTTGTAAGTCAGGAAAGTAACAAAAATTGCAAGAAAAAAACATAAAATTTTGAGTTTAATTTCAGAAATTTACCTGAAAAAACATGGACATTTCTGAATTTGAAAAGTCAAAACTTACAAGAAAAATACTCAATTTTTTTTAGATTGATCTAAAATAACTTCTAGAATAGACTTTAAAATATCAAAAGTAAAAAGTTTTAGATTTTTGAACATTTCTGTTTCAGTTTGAAAATTGTCAAAAGTGGAAATTTACAAAAGTACATTTTACAAAAGTAAAAAAATTGAGAAAGAAAAGCAGACTTTGGAAATGTTTTGTTTCAAATATCGAAAATTTGAAATTTCTCAAATTTTATTTCAAAAGTTCATGAGATTAATCTCAAAATTTGAGATTATTTGTGGAAATTTACTCCTCCTCCTGCACCAAGAATCACTGAGGGAAACAACATGGTCTCTAATCCACTTGGCATTCACACATGCATTAAAACCACCAGAGTTCACTTCAACCACACTAAGGTTTGCAGGTGGACCAGAGTTTGCTTCACACCTCGCCAAATGAACCAGACCTTCTAGGCAAATGAATTGGAGTTGGATTAAAGCGGACTAAACAGGGCACATGGGAAGGCACCCTTAGAGGAACCGTAATTCAATGTTCAAGCATTGAGATTTCATTTAGGGATTAATGAAATCACATCTGTACATATCAATACAACTTATCTCCCACATCCAGCACATTGAGAAGTAGATATTTTCAATGAAATATTCAGCCTCATAAATTTATCCATCAATAATATATACTGCAGAAACACAAAATGTTACCAAGTATTTTTAGTCTATTTTCTTGTGCACATACTTTAGTACAAATAAAATAAGACAAAACTAATTTACAAGTAACTTTTCAGCAAGAAATAGGAGCTTGTTTTAGGTAAATAATTATTAGCGCCACTGGCAGGTCATTTCTCTTACAATAAGGGAAAAACATGGGGCTATAATGGCCGAATAATGTCTGCAATCCAGTCATTGTGCCCTAGCATGAATGACAAAAGCCTAATTTCATATTCATGGATGACAGTGCGAAAGCTGATCAAGGTTGAATCTTTAAGGTTTCGCTGCTGGAGGGTGGGGAGCCTGAAATGGAGCGACCAGCTACCATAAATCCCAGGAGTCCAGTGAATTTCTACTTTCATCCAAGCTCAACAGTAACAAAATATTATGATCAAATTTAGAAATACGAATGTATTTTTAACATTTTTGTTAACCCATTGCTTTATTTTTGAGCTGACTGACAAAATAAATCTAAATAAATAAATATGTGCATTTGTCACAAAACAATTAATAGATCCAAGTTTGAGCTCAATTTATATATTTTAATATGAACAGTTTTACTCTGATGAAAACCTCTGCTCATCTCCTTAATTATCGAAAACTATAGTCCGGAAGAAGAACCCTTTAAAATATTATGTTAGCTTCGATATTTCAATATGAGCTCTAAAATATACCATTACTGTCTCAATGCACCGTCTACTGCTTCTACTAATTCTGCATGCAAATCATTTAGTAATATTTGATCCTCTCGCTGAGCTTGCGGGAGAATTCATTCACGGTTTGACCCTCTCTGGCAAGTCAACAGCTGCTTCCAGTCAGGCTTTAGTGACATCATCGGCATCCTTCAAAATGATGAGTTTTGCCTTTTTATTACATTGCAGTTAAAGATAATTAGAGCTAATGGCCTCGCTCGTTAAAAAGCTCTACAGCTAATTGGCCAGACGAAGAAGAAGAAGCAGCGAAACACCACTAGGAGGTCAGGAGTTGTAAAAACAGGAATCTGAAAGGCGTAAACATGGGGAGGCTGACCACAGACCGCTGACAACTTCCTTATCAAACTGCATTTTTAATCAGGGATAATCAATATTCAAGGCAACAGATTTAACACAGTTTATATATCCATCATGCACCATGAATATTTTATGCTTTAAAAAAATCTAAAACCCCAACACTCCCATGTTTTTATTCCCAAAGTCTACAGCAATCTGGCAAATCAGATGTGATTAATTATAAATTGAACTATTACGGCGCGCCTCAGAACCTCACGTTCACAAACTGCACAAACGGGAGACGAATGCGTTTCCTCCTGGTATTTCTGCCGCGTATGCAGTCACTAGCTCAGATTCTCATGCAATGTCTGTTTCTGGGGGCTCTTGTTTCATTTGGATCTAAAAGACTCAGACGGACAGAGAACCGCAGGATGTCCAGAATATATGAGCGCCCCATGCGATCCAAATGAACCCCACTGCTTCCCTTTGAAAGCCTCGTTCAGAATCAGTATGAAATATTTCCTGCAAGAACAGGCGATACAAAAAGAACATTCGCCAAACAGAAAGGACATTATTACCAATGAACCAAAACTGTGATTGGAACCAAAACAGCTCTGACTTCCCTAGAGGCGTGTTTTGGTATCTGGCACCAAGAAGTAATCAGCAGACACTTTGACGTTAGCAGATTTGGAGGCCAAGTCAAACTCTTCAATGCCTTGTTGAACATATTGACATTTGTACTTTGGTAAGTGATAGGTCAGTGTTTCTCAAACTTAACCCATTTTCATTTTGTGCCACATCAAGATCATGAGTGTTGTTGAAGAGGTGGAGCGTATTATTGCAAAATTTACATTTTGCAGGTTTTTGGATTTCCATTTGGATTTCTACAGCTTCGAAAAACACCCAATGTGCTTTAAAAAAAACTAGCTTATATTTGGTAGTAATTTAATGTTTTTCGGTGTCTCTAAAATGAGCCGTTTTAAAATTCTCCAACCCCAGCAGAGTTCTGCCTGTTATCTAGCAACCTGTGCTGAGCATAAAGGTGAGCTCCTTTCACTAACAAAGCAATAGGTTGGACTGGAGTATTTCAGGAGTATCAGTGTTTCGGAGGCTGAATAAGGTAATTATCAAACAGAAATGATGACTAATTGAAAGATAATGCACCTCTCAAGTCTCGTGTCAAACATTTTCTCCTGCTTTTTAATTTTTTAAAAAAATATGCATTTAATGCTTTTTTTCTCTCCATTTTATTCACATTATACAATGTTTTCTAATGGTTTGGTACAAGGACAGGAAACAAAGTGAGGTAAAACAAACCGTTTGAGTTTATAGAAGTCTGAAGAACTGGTGATAAAGACTTCAATAAAACACTAAATGGAAACTGTTACGCAAAATTCACATTTTGTATGCTTTAATATTTCCATTCTGTTTCTAAAAATAGCTCAAGTGTTTAAAAAAATAAATACAGCTGTTTTTTGGCAATGGGTTAATGTTTTTTGTTGTTTGGAAAACAAACTTTTTTTAAAAAAACCTTCCAATTGTGAAGTCGACATGAACTGTGCCGTTACCTAGAAACCCCAATGGAATTCTGCCCGTAACCTAGCAACCAAAGTGGTGTTCCACTTTGGTTTTGTTAGCTGGTTATACAAGTGTTTTGCTGTTGAAACCACTTGTTTCATATTTTTTGGTTGTACAGGAGGCTGAACTGCTGCTTTTCAAAGATGTACGGTTGTATAATTGAGCATGTTTGAAGCCATTTTCAAATGCTTGTGTAAACGGTGAGTTTATTTGGATTTAAAGTGACAAGAGGCTTTAAAACAGAGCATTCTGAAAGGAACTGAACACAGGCAGAAATCAGCAGTCTGAAATCTCATTATGTGAGAACGATGTTGTGCAAAAAATGTACTGAAGATGTGTCCTAATGTGTTCAAGGAAGCATAATGGGTCACCTTTAAAGGGCAGTTTAGCTGCTTGGAAGAAAAATGTACAGAAATTAGAGGTGATTTAAAGCTTCTGAGAGGTACAAAGAATCAGGTCAAGATCTTGAGCAGTCCTCCATGTTGGACCGTTCACAGGAGGCTAGGACACTTGTGGAAGCATGGCCAGTCAAAATACATTAGTGCAGTAAGTGGAAAAAAGGTCTTTCTGGGATTTGTTTTCTAAAAATACGCCCACAACCTGGGAAGCTGCAGCGTCTCAAGAGCCACATCAGAAACTCTGCAGCCCGAGGACACCTCGAGCAAAGGCAAGAGAAATAAACAGGAATAAAAAACCATGCCCCAAACCACTCCTATTACAGACGCGGCGCTGCAAACAGTGGGAAACAATAGTTAGAGAGGAGCAGGACAGAGAGAGCTGGCATCCAGGGGCAGAGGGCTTCAGGGCTGGGAGGGGGCCACTCGGGCAGAGGTGAATCGTTGGGATGTTTTAATGGGCTCAGGGAGGCTAGGGAGCCCCTGCTGGAGGCCCACAGGAGGCCCCTAGCCTGTGGTCATGCCGTGGGCAGGCCTGCCTAGCAGCAGTCAGGTGAGCTGACAGACCCACCCCATGTGGCCTGCCGTCACCCCACATCCTCCTCTCACCCTTTTCAGCACAGATGTTCAGAGTTTGGGGAGCAACAAGCTGAGCACAAATAAATAAAGATGGAGATTCAACGTCTCCAGGCCAGATTCTCCTGTTCACGTTCATCTCTCTGTTTTAGTTCAGACTCAAGCTGCTTCAGCGTTTTACCCGAAGATTAAAGTTACTAGCTGGTTGTTTTGTTCTATGTTCACCGCTAACCCTCCTGCACCTGTCGCTGCACATCATTAAGACAGTTGGCTGAAACTAATTGTGTTTTTATTTGAAGGAGAAGAAGTGGAGATGGTTGAGGAAGACAAAAACCTTGGTGTTCGCCTGGACAACGGACTGGACTGGAGTCGCAACAGTGAAGCATATAGAAGAAGGACAGAGCTAAGATTCTTCAAGAGACTGCAGATCTTCTGTTAGTCCATTGTTGAAAGCGTCATCTCGATCCATCCATTGAGGCAGCAGCATCAGAGCCACTGAGCTAAAAAGGCTCAACAGCCTGATAAAGAAGGCTGGTTTTGTTCTGGTCCTGTTCTCGGGATGACTGTTGAACCTCTGGAGACAATTATGCAAAGAAAGATTCTTCAGAAAATCAAGAAAATTATAGAATGATAGATCTTCATGAGACTGTTTTGGGAAAACAGATCATCTTCAGTCAGAGACTTCTTCAGACTCAGTGCTGTACAGACTGCTACAGGAGATCTTACTTGCCAACAACCATCACAATAACTGCTTGCAGAATCTGAATCAATGTGCTACAACAACATTCGATTTTCCTTTGGGATCAATAAATTGAATTGATTCAACTAGGGTAGGGTTCAATGCAGTTGTCTGACCAATCAGCAATTACGTTCTATATAACGCCTGACCTGTCAATTCCGATTTTTGCCGATACCAATCTTTTTTTGTCTGAAATGTATCTTCAGATAAATCCACTGAAAGTAGCGAAAATTATCAAATATCACAAAAAAAAAAGGAATTTAGATTTTTATGGAGCTGAAAACTTGCAGTAGCTGACCGATCATGCTGGAATTCCGCTTAGGTTGCTAGGTAACAGGGCCGGGCTTCCCTGGGGTTGCTAGGTAACGGCACAGTGCCCACAACACAAAAACAGAAAATCTTACCAAGTGACTTTGACTTAGTTGCTCCTGAAGATATCATAGAACACTTGAAATAACACAAGACTAACGTACATGAAACTTTTCAGCAAGAAACAAAAACTTGTTTTAAGTAAATAATTCCTCAATATTAATGAAAAGGCTGTAGTTCCATCGGCAAATTATTTCACTTATAGAAAGACATTTTCCCATGATTCCTCATAAACTTGAGGAAATAATGGAGAACTTTAACCTCTTTGGAAAACAGAACTATTCATAGCCGCTCCAACGCCTGAATAAGACGCCAACGTCTCCTCTGATTGGCTGATAGATGATGAGCGCTAGCTTATAAAGCGTTTCCACAACAGAAAATGACCAAAGCTTCTTTCCTCAACATGTTTGCCATAAAAATCTCTACAGACAGTCATTTACAAAACAAACCAGGAGTGGAACATATTCTACAAAGTTTTCACAGTTTAAAGGAAGTGAAAACTGACAGCTTGAGTCTGTCCTTCAACACAAGTTTTCCTCCCTTTGATGCATTGTGACTGTGCTTATGGAGTCAACCTTTTGCCTCACCGATTCCCCAAAGCCCCGTCCATACAGCCCACTGCAGGAGATAAAGCTGGGCTCGGCCCGGCCCGGCCGCTGAGGCCTGTGAAGCCTCTGGCATAACTCTCAGCGCGAGGAAAATAGCAGCTTTATCACCGCTGCTCAAACATTCATCACACGACCTCTGCTGCAGCACGCTCCAAAGGGGGAGGGAGCGGGACGATACCGCCTCCGTCTATTCCCATCCTGCAAGCTTCCTATTTGGAAAGACGGTGGCAGAAAGGCAGCTTCAAAGTTTTGGGGGGAGTTGGGTCAACTCACATCACACCGAAGAGGGAGAAGAAGAAGAAGAAGAAGAAGAAGAAGAAGAAGAAGAAGAAGAAGAAGAAAAGTAGAAGAGGAGGGACGGAAGAGGGGAGGCTCTGAGCAGTCAGGAGGGAGGTCATTATCGGGCCGTGTTTATACCCACACTGATGTGTGCTGCTGCTGCTTTAACGTTCAGAATATAGAGCTGCTGCCGTTACTGCAGGCAAAAAAGTTTATGTCCCTCTCTTTGTCTCTGGCTTGTGCTCACAGAGGAGGAGCGTTACCTGGTTTCTGTGGTTTTTACTCAAAGAGATGAAAGCAAAATCTTTCCAGGAAGCTAATTAAATATCTATGCTCAAATATTGGAAATATTTTGGTTCATTTTGGACTTCAGTGGATAATTTAAGAAAATGACTGTCCTTCTAACATGCTTCTTAGTCTTCAAAAACACTAAATCTTAAGTATTTTTAGTCTTGTTTCTACTGCAAATATTTTAATATATTTGAAATAAGACAAAACTAACTTACAAGTAACTTTTTAGTTAAATATAGTAGCTTGTTTTATGTAAATAATTCTTTTAATATTGGTGAAAATGAAAAAGTACTGGAGAAATATCTGCCAGAGGAACTAGTAAGAGTTAACATGTCATGTTCAGGTTTACTAAGATACATGCAGTAGAAAGCAGACCGAAAATACTTGATAAGATTTTGTGTTTTTGCAGTTTTGACCATTTGAGCCAACAAAGAACTATACTTTATAAAAAGATAAATTTGTCCTAAAATGTAAAACGATCAAATATCGCACAAAAGAATGAGGAATTTGTGATTTTCAAAGCGCTGGAAACTTACAGTAGCTGACCAAACGTGTTAGAATTCAACTTGAGTTGCTAGGTAACGGGGCTGCGCTTGGCTGGGGTTGCTAGGCAACGGCACAGTGCCTGCAGTGCAAAAACACAAACTCTTACCAAGTATTTTTTTTGGTCTGGTGTCAAGTGCAAGTACCGTTGTATACTTGCAATAAGGAAAAAAAACTAACTTATAAGTAACAGTTTAGATGTGGGAGCTTGTTTTAAGCAAATAAATCCTTAAAATTGATGATAAAGTTCTAGTTCCATTGGCAGATTATTTTAATTTTACCAAGGCATTTTTCCATGTTACAAGTTAAATAATCTGAAATTAAGGAACTGGTATTTTTCACCAATATTAATGAATCATTTGTTAAAAACAAGCTCCTGTAGCTTTCTGAAAAGTTAGTTTTGTCTTATTTCAAGTCTAAGATATTTTCACTAGAAACTAAAAATACTTGGTAAGATTTTGTGTTTTTGCAGAGTAAACATTTATATAATGTTAAACCAAGGAAATTGATTTAACATTGAAAGTTAAACCAAAAAGGTTTGACCCAAGTCATACATTTTCAAAGATTGTTATCTCCAATATTAACCAAATGTTTTTTAAGCTTTTGAATTCAAGGAAAGATACAAAAAAAATCTCTAAAAACAAAAACCTTATTTAGTTTTCTTGTATTTAACAAATATAAATAACTTTTAGTAATTATAACTAAGATAAAACATGAGAAGTTTGGTCGGATTTAACTTCAGAAAGTGAAAGAAAAAAGTCTCTCTTTTTATGGTCTCCATAGGTATTTCAAGCAGACATTGTGGACTATTAATAGCAAAGCAAAGTCAAAGTATGCCACACCAGTGGTGTTAAACGTGATGGCGTATTATTTAAATTGGAAATCTGGCGGAAACAGTGACGGTAAAAACCTTGTGCTTTCGTTGGGAAGGCGAGAAGAGGGTTAGGCGAACAAAAGCCTTGAAAAGGAGTCCAATTCTCCAGCTCCTTCCCCAATCCGTGCTGTTACCCGCTCGCAAAGTACACAAGAAAAAAGAAAATAGTAGCATGCATATCATTCATTAGTAGCAAATAAAAGAAATTCTCTCTAATAGTGCCCCCAAATCCCAGAGCTCCCGGCACCGCGGAGCAGGGAACTAAAGAAAGAGGGGGGTGGAAGAAGAGATGCAAAAAGGAAGCCGTCTCCCTCAAGTGCTTGTTAGGCCCAAATTATTATGGCGATGAATAATTTTAAAAATAAATAAGAAAATAAATAAATAAAAAAGAAACATTTATAGATCTAAGTATTATCAGAGGAGCTGCGGGTCTGTTGCCAAGCTCTCCGGGCCCGTTTGAAATCCGTCTTTGTTTTTCACTTTGATCTTTAACTGCTAACCTATCCATCGCTTCACCTGATCCCCCGTTAGAGCTCCTGCACCCACTTCCTCTCTGCTAAACTTTTCCCTTTTTTTAATGCCCTGCGCACTAAGCGGTAATCATCATCATCATCACTTTTCTCGCCCTCCTCATCATTAGCTTTAGGTTCTTCCACAGCAGTAATTAGCATGCGGCGCAGAGAGCTGAATTGGGCAGCGGAGAAAGGATGTGGAGCAAAGCAGGAAGCGGTTTCTGTTTTCTCTCTCATCAGATCAGTTTTTACCAACTTTTCCTCAAACATCATTTTCTTTCTTGTCTTTTCTCATGTTTTCTTTTCTTCTCTACCAATTTGTTCCATCTTGGTTTGTCTTCTTCTGCTCATTTTCTATTTCAACAGTTTTTTTTTTTTGTTTTTTTTATCACCCCAATCAACCATCATAGTTTCTTTGCTCTTTGCTCTTTTTCCCGTTTCTCATTTCAATTTTGTCTCTCCACCTCAACTATTTACCACAAAAGAGAATTAGGGCCGCTGAAAAGAAAAACAAATCTGACGTTTTCCTGTGAATTCTGAATTTAAACTCAAAATTCTGACTTTTTGTCATAAAAATAATTCTGAGCCTGCATTATGTCTTTTTTCCTCAGGATTCTGATATAAAACTCAAAATTCTAAGAAAAAAAAGTCAGAATTTTGAGAAAAAGAACTGAGATCAGTTAGAATTTAATCTCAGAATTCTGATGTAATGTCAAAATTTTAAAAAATTAAAAATTATAATTCTAAGTAAACTTTGTGAACTCAGACTAAAATCTGACACTTTTTCCTCTGAGAAAAAGAAATGAGATCATATTCTGACTTTGATTTTAGAATTCTGACTTTTTCTCAAAATTATGAGGACATGTCAGAATTCTGAGAAAAAAATCTGAATTCTCAGAAAAAGAACTGTCAGTAGTCAGTATTTAATCTCAGAATGAAGTTTTTCTCTGAATTCTTACAAAAGATTGTGAGAAGGTCATATTGGCCCTAGTGAACTTTGTTTGAAAGAGGTCAAGTGGGTAATGAGAGGGGAGGAGGAGATGAAGCAAAGGTTCATCAGGCCGGGATTCGAACCTGTGACGGCCGCATCGAGGACCACAGCCTCCATACATGGGTTGTGTTTTACCCCTGCGCCACCACAACACCCCAATACCAATTTGTTTAATCTGAAATGTTGCTAAATATAGCAACAAAATTGTTAAGTTAACTGCAAACATGCAGACATGCCCTGGTGTAGCCAGTCAATTCAAATTCAAAAGAACTTTATTGATCACAAAAGGTAAATTAAATGTAATTAAAGTTTTCAAATTGTTACTGTAGATAGTGATGGCTGTTGGCAGGTAGCGGTCTGTATCACAATGAATCTGAAGATACTCTGTTTTCCCAAGACAGTCTTATGAACAGGATAGTCAAGACTATCCATCATTTTCTTGATTTTATGAAAAAACCGTCTTTGCATAATCATCTCAATAGGTTCCACAGTCGTCCCCAGAATAGAACCAGCCTCCTTTATCAGGTTGTTGAGCATTTGAGAAGATGGCAGAAGAGATGACGCTTTCACCAACAGACTTACAGAAGATCAGTCAAATCTTTCTCATGGGAGAGCAGAAGAGGAAAATGGCTGACCTTTGCTGAGGTAGATAAGATTGGCCACTGACCAATCTCCCAAAAATAAGGAAGTTGTTTGACACTAAACCTCTTACTTTAGCATCAAAATGGAGCATTCAATATGTCACAGACAAAAATTAACGATTGGGTAAAGCTTAAAACCTCCACAAAGTCCACGCCTCTTGCTACCAATGGTTTCTCAAATGACAAGGGTCAAGACCCTCTTTACAAAGCAAACAGCATATAACAAGGGGCTGGTTCTTACCAGGCTAGTTATTACCCAACACTGGCTGTGATTCATATCCGAATGAGACCTACACCCCAGCCATCGTCTCTGTAAGTCCCCAGCCCCCACCCTCACCTCTCATCTTTCTCCGCCACCCCCTCCTGATCTCCCGGAGTCCCCGAGTGGCTCGCTCCATTCCGTTTCATCACACATCAAACGAGCCCGGCGCTCTCCACGCAGGGCGGACCCAGGGACCCAAACATCTGCACAGGGAGGCGTACGTGGGAGGGGTACCCAGGCGTCCGAGTGCATGTGGAGGAGGAGGGCTTGAGCAGCTGTCATAGGGACCCGAGCAGCCGGCTGGGGGGGACGCCGCGGGGAAAGAAAGCTGTAGTGAGGGGAGCCGGCTGGCCTGAAGCCGCTCTCCTCACCTTAGAGCTCGACTCCCTCCTCCTGCTCCCCGTTTTGACAGGACAATTAGGTAATTAGTCACCTCAGCGCTAATAACCTCATCATTACTTGCCTGTGTGTGTCTTCTCTCTGTTTAAAATTCCTGCTCAGCCGCTCCCAGAAGCCCCGAATTAAAAGTGGAGAGGCTAAAGGAGGCGTACGGTTACCTCTGTCTGGCATCTCCCATGGCTGCCAGGGCTCTGATCTCGACCAGAGAGGGTCAAGATCACTGTGACAACCATTAACACCGAAGCCATTTCATCAGTGCCTCGACGTGTCAGGCGCAGGCTGCAGGGGGACTCTGATCATAGCTGACATTTCCCCGGTTAGGAAAAGTGGCAATCCGGAGAGTTCTTTTTTTTCTTTTGCTGTCACAGAGTCATCAAAGGGCTTGTCTGAGAACAGCTGTTGACGTCAGCGTGCGGCTACAAGTGTTATCCCCACTCCAAATATGAAGGGTTTTTCCCGACTAATCTGCATGTGCATCAGGCAGATCTGTAACTTCACAGGCATGTTATCTGTCATCCAACAGGAGTCATATTTTGACAGATGTTTCAGGAGAAACATGGAGCTAACAAGCTGAAAAGCCAGTACTGAAGATCTATCTCCACACAAAGAAACCAACTTATAAACTCAATACATAAAAACATAACTAAAAAATTCATTTATTTCAGGACTCAGCTCAAAATGTAAAACTAAAAGTGGTAGGCAACACCAACTGAAACTGATTACGAGTGCTAATCATAAACATACACAGCAAATACTAAAGTTAAAGCGCTAATCATACGCATTAGTATCACTAACACTAAAGTGCTAATCATAAACTTTAGTTTTGCTAATGCTAAAGTGATAGCACTAATCAAAATGCTTATGATTAGCACTTATATTAAGGAGCTAGTCATAAACATTAGTTCCACTAATGCTAAAGTGCTAATCATAAACATTAGGTCTGCCAAAGCTAAAATGCTAATCATTTTAGTGCTAGCACTAATCAAAGTTCTTATTATTAGTACTTACAATAAAGCACTAACCTTAAGTTTTAGTTGCACTTACACTAAGATGCTAATCATAAATATTAGTTCCGCTAAAGTTCTAATCATAAATATTAGTTCAGCTAAAACTAAAGCGCTAATATAGCAAAAGCTAATGCTAAAGTGCTATGGCATTAAATTAAATCATATTAATACCCACCCTGTTATTACCCTCAGTAGGACCAAATTTATCATTACAATTTACTCATAGCAAGACATTTTTTCCATAATGCAAGAGAAATAATCTGCCATTGCTAGGACTTTTTCAAAAATATTAAGGAATTACTGACATAAAAAGAGCTCATATCTTGTTCAAAGGTTACTTGCAAGCTAGTTTTGTCTTTTTCTCCAAGTGAACAAAGATATTTGCACTAGAAACTAAACCAAAAGTACTTGGTAAGATTTTGTGTTTTTCAGTCATGAACCAGTACAACATGTGGGCGAAATAGTCGTAAAACCTAATGTTGTATTCCTTGATATCCCAATGAAGAACTGCAAAAGACCTCAGTTTTTAAGTGAACTGTGGGGGTTATTAGTGTGGAAGCCTCACTGTGCGCATCTATATTTGTCTACAAATTAAGTTTTCTTGATGAATAAAACATCTGAACCGAATGTGGTGAAATTTTAACCGCAGAGGAGAGCATAAAAGAACAGGGAGATAAATCTAATTGATTCAGCCACTCGCAATATTCTCGCCTGCAACAAACTCCGGCAAAATGGATTTTGCATCTTACTCGCCTTTATTAGGCCCAGCTGAGCGCACCGCCTTGGCTCGACGTCAGGTTCGCCGTACTTTATCACGACTCCGGCTAATGAGAGATAACTTTCCTCTGACTCCACTGCTGCTAAAGTTGTGCAGTTTTTGCACCAGCAATTACTCAGTTTGTTGATGTTTCTTCCATTTGCTTCAGAGAAGAAAATTTGCATCACATAACCAGAGGCCTGCTGTAGGGCTAACTGAGCCGGGTTGTAATAAATTATAAGGTCTCAGGCTGTTTGACAAAGTACCCGAGGATTTGCTCATGGCCAGTCTGCTGCACCAGAGGTCACTGCTTCTTTCTGACATCTTCGGTGTCATAAACTCTCCTGTTTGGCTAAAAGTTATAGATTTTGTTGACAGAATTATCTGAAAGGAGGTAAAAGTTATTAGACTAACTTTCTGTATCTTTTTGGAAAGCTATTCGCTTTATTTTAATTAGTTTTATACCAGATATTTTACTGTTAAATACTGCTTTTACAACATTAACATAAATGGAAAAAAATGAAAATATTATACTTTAAGTTAGGGGTGTCCAAACCTTTTGGCCGAATATGTCAAGTTTCACCACAAACTCTTTAGTATTTTCAATTATAGTTGAAAAACTATTTTAGTTTTTTTTATTTTTACTTGCTAAATAAACTAACTAAACATGATATTTTAATCGACTAAGCAAAGCAGTGAAATTTAAATGATCTTTCAAGTTTGCTAGCTTAAAAGTAAACTTCAAAATTTAAAACAAAAAACTACATCTGACATTT
This sequence comes from Poeciliopsis paucimaculata, assembly GCA_903067055.1. Taxonomy (NCBI): domain Eukaryota; kingdom Metazoa; phylum Chordata; class Actinopteri; order Cyprinodontiformes; family Poeciliidae; genus Poeciliopsis; species Poeciliopsis paucimaculata. Next base: position 68,174 of record CAEGAD010007833.1, on the reverse strand, counting down.
TTTATCTTTTTCTGAATGTCTTTGTCTTTTTAGCAACAAGAACAGTTTATGGCTAAACCTCTAACTTTAAACTCCAAGTTCATTAAAGTCTCCATTTGGTCGCCATTACTAATAAATTAAATTAAAAGCAACATGGCTCCTCTATCAACCCGTTAAAGTAGCACTGAGAAGTAGCTCCTGCAATGAGCTCAGCACATGTTCAGTTCTACCAGTTCTGTTTGCTAATTGCTGCTGGCTAGTCTGAAGGAGCTGAGTGGGGGAGTAGCGAGGGAGGTCTGCTCTGTGAGGGGGAAGCTCTGAAGATTGGAAACTGCAACTCAGAGGAAGAGAAACCTCAGAAAGAGGAGGAGCTACGTCTCGAAGGCGGAGCTATGTCCACCCAGGTGTTTTCAGCTGAATGGTTGCCGTGGAGATTAAAGAAATTCTCAAACATGCATGAAAGAATCAAAGCAACACTTCAGGTTTGTTTCTGATGATGAAATAACATTATAATATAATGTAAATCTCAGAAAAGTTTATTTTTACATATTATTGCCTCTTTTAAACCAGAGATACCAATAACTATCACTTCTTGTTTTGTTAAACAAAAAGATTTACTCACTTCAGTTTAAATTAAAGGTTTGGTTTTTCAACATTTTCCATTAGAGACTGTCCTTGGGATGTTTTTTTTTTTTCATCTATCACTGGTCCCACTAGGCATAGACAGCACATAAATACTTATAAGTGAGTCAAATTTGATTTTTAATTCAGACGCCAAGACCACAAAAATATTCTCTGAACCATAATTAATAGCTTCAATACTGCCGCAGCAGTGAGATTGGGATAATGTTTGAATATCAGGATCTCTCTCACAGCACAGAGTGCAAAATATCTGATTGACAGGCAGCTCTCAACTCCGATCAAGGTGGAGATAGGAGGGGTGACTGCTTCCTGGCGTCTCGTATTTGTTGTATGTGACAGGTGCAGCCAGGCATCCCGGAGTCCTGGTGGAGCTCTGCGCCGTTTATGCAGATTAACACGTCAAAACTACAAATGAATAAATAAACTGGCGAGCACAAATCAGGCATTTAGCCCGAGGCGATGGCATCATTAACAGATTAAACAAAGTGACTAATCACGAAAACAATCCGCTTCAGAAGTGGAAGGAGTTAAAAGACGCCAAAGCGGGAGGCTAAAAAGCTAAGCTATCTTAATTATTTAACGACAGGCAAACAAAGGATTCGTAAATAAATAGTCCAATGAAAATAAAAATATAAACTGTTGGAGTTTAGAGCCAATAGAAGCTGTTCTAACATGACAGATAGAATTAAGATAATCTTGGTTGGTGTTGAAACACAGGTGAGTTTTCGGTGAGAGTCCGAGTTGGAGCATTTGAGCATATCGCCATTTCTTCAAGCTTTGTGCAGTGAACTTCCATCCTTCCTTCTGGGATGATTGATTGACTTATTACTAAAGTTTCTCTCTGTAATATAATAAGCTGATGGTTTTAAAGTTGATGTACAACCCTAGCCAATTGCTTCTCAAAGGTCATTGTCAATGTAATTCTTGCTTGGCATTGTAATACTACACCAAAAAACTACCAAAACCTTTGCTCTTTTAAAAATTGGCACAATTGCTAATGATTAGTTTTATCTATCATTATAAATAACACCAATGGAGTCAAAGCTGGAGCTTTTGGGCATATTACAGTTTCTTCATGCTTTCATGCTTCTCATGGCCGGATATTAATGTGAATTTGATGTAAATGCCACGTCTTTAATTCAGGCGTTGCCTTGGAAGACTGACAACTCAGTTTTCCACTCATGGAAAAAGTTTCTCTCTGTAACATGATAAATAGTTTTGAAATGGTTGTATAAGCCTTGCCTGAGTGATGGCAACAATTAGCTTCTCTAGGGTCATGGCTAATGTGTTTCCAGCTTGGCATTGTAATGCTAAACCAGCAAGCTAGCAAAAATTTTGCTTTTTTTAAAGATCTATGTCCTTGCTAAAGATTATTTTTAGCTGCCATAATAACGTCAGTGGAGTCAAAGTTGGAGTTCTTGGGCATATTATAGTTTGTTCAAGCTTTGCATGGGCATTGAGATGAAATTGGTATAAATTCCACTTCTGTGAAGATTGATTGACTCATAAATAAAGTTTCTCTGAAATATAAGCGTCACATAGTTTTAAAATGGATGTATAATCTTTGCTTGATTGATGGGTGGCAGCAATTGCTTCTAAAAGACAATCCAGCTTGGTATCGTGGTGCCAAACCAGCAAACTAACAAAACCTGCACCTCTGACCCTGATTAGTTTTATCTATCAAGAGTCCAAGTTGGAGCTCTTGGCCAATTGGCGGTTTTTCCAAGCTTTGCATGAACATTAATGTGAATTTGATTGAACTTCCACTCTTGGGAAGTTTGTAACGGTCTTAATAGTTATTCTCTCATGAGTAAAGTTTCTCTGTAATATAATAAACTTCACATTGTTTTGGAATGGATGCCTGATCGATGGGTGGCAACAATTACTTCCCTAAGGTCATGGATAATACCTTTTCGTTTTGTCATTGTATTGACACACATTGTGTGTAGGGGCCTTCCTGAGTGGTAGGGAAGCACAAAAGGTATACTTAGTTTTTTTCCACGACCGTACCAACAATCATGTCTTTTTCAAGACACTAAAGCAGCCTTAACCTCAGCCTCAGCTTCTTTCATTCCTGTACACAGACTCAGCTGTAAACACGGTCTAAATTGGCCTAAAAAGACTCTGGTTTCCCAGACATCCCTCCACACGCGCCGCAGACGCCAGCCTCCTTTGACCTTCACACCAAGCCGCGGCCTGAAACCTCGGCTATTGATTTTTCTAACTATCTGTTTACTCCTCGTCTGCACACTTTCCCAGCTGCTTGGAGAGCATCGCTTGCCCCGAGGCGATCAGCAGGGCTCAGCTTGTTCCAGTCTTTGATCATCGTTCAGCCAGCGGATTAACATATGCACACTCTCTTCCTCCCTTTGTCGCTGGGCTTGATAATAAATCTACAACCCTTCCTCTATCACTCCCTCTCTCTATCTCTCCTTCTCTCTGCCTTGCTCCAATAAGGGACGAGCCACGAATCAATCACCCCGCTTTACGCCTCGTGTCAGACATGGATGCAAATCACAGAAGGATCTGCGGGTAAAGCTCTGCTTATTAAAACCCGATGCCGCACTCATTACGAGGCCGCCTCGTGCACATGCATGTCGCCAAGGCGAACAGCAGGTAACACTCGGTAAAAACAGCAACACTGGTGGAGATAAAATACAGACAGACAAGATTAGTCGATTTCTAAGACTATTATCTCAACAGAGGCCAAAACTAAGCCTCATCCGCTCTGCCAAACCTAAAGGAGAATTGAAAGCTGATGAAGTTAATTACCGAGACATTGTGGGAGGTTAAAGCGTCGTCTAAAAGAAGCTTAATCGGAGGGGAAACTGCAGGGCAGAGGTTTGGGTTCGTAGATACCCTCGCTGTGCAGTAAGTGTCCTAATTAGGGTTAGTTTGAGCCGACAAACCATCCCAGTTAGCTCGCTTAAAGGGCCAGGGCTTCTGGGGCTTAAAACAACAATCAGGTCTCTGCAAGTAGGACAGCAGATAAATGTATGAGAAGCAGAAATCCAGGTAGGTGAGTGGCTTTTTTCCTCAGAAACTAACCTATCTGCTTCCTCTAAGGCCACAGCTGAAACACGCCCTCGCTCCCCGTTGCCTTCCTTATTTATTACGACCTAATTATATCAGCATGTCGGCAAGCAGTTCCTTGCCCTAAATGCCGCAATGCTCTGGTGACTGAGCTCGTTCTTGCAGACCTTATGGTTAGGAGATATGTAGCATTTAACCACGGCTCTCTCTGAGCCACACAGGGTTGTTTAACATTAACTTTTTAATTTTTTTTCTCCCGTTTTTTTGCAGCCCATCAACGATGCAACGGACCAGGCAGAGGGAGCGCATGCAGCGAATGAAAATACAGGCGCAACGTGAGTTCAGGACTGATAGGATGAAGAGGTGGAGTGAGTTTGGACGAGTTCCCCTCCTCTTCCTCCTCTTCATCGTCGTCATATCATCTGAGTGTCGGCCTCAGTTGCCCCGGAAGATGCCAGATCCCATGGAAACCCATTTTCACCAATGTGATGAAAGAAAACATAAACATTTTGAGACAGTATCTCATAACTGCAACCCAGCTAAGTCATTTCTATGAGATGTTACCTCATAATGATGAGACATGAAAGTTATTATTGTATATTCCCTTGATGGATGAAGCTACATCTTCACTTTACCTCTAATTGTGACTAAACTAGGAGGAAAATATTTTATTTTTAAAATAAAAACTTTCATTTTATGAAAGTACCCTTATTGCTCACTATCTACGTGTTTGTCTTATTTAGAGGGACTCAACATATCTCATCGAGAGCTAATGATCAAATATTGCCAGCTAGTAATATTTTACGTTTTCCCTCTTCATTTATCGATTCACCTGCATTTAATGCTCATGTGTCACTAAGAACACCTCATTCACTAATGTCAATTTGGTACAATAACTTATTTTTATCACGCTGCGATAAACAGGTGTAAGTAGCTCACTGACGTTGAAACAGCAGGCTTACCCCGGGTAACCATAGCAACCGGCGGCCTCCGCGGCTCGAGCTGCGCGAGCATCCGCTGTGTCCGATTGGGGTGTGAGTCCTTCGTCATGTGTAGGACGGCGAATAAACGACGACCGGAAGAGAAAAGACGTCTAGAAGGAATGAACATAAGCAAATTATCCATTTACAAATTTAATACTCTCCAGATCTCAGATGAAACATTACTGTTAAATACAACTATTATATTTGAAGGCTCAATTTTAATCAGTCAACCTGATTTGCTCAGGAATAAATTAAATATTCCAGTAACCCAAACACTTTACAACTAGATATTACCTGTGTGAATAATACTCCACTCATTTAATTTCCCTTTGGGATTAATAAAGTATTTTTGAATTGGGAAAAACTGACGGGAGTTTGTAAAACAATGTGCCGAGAGTCACAGCTACATTCTCGTCTAAAAACGTTGTAAAAAATAATTTTGTGTCACTCAAAGTGTAATAGAGCAAAATAATTTGCAGCTCTGAATTATGGGGTATGGTGGGCCACAGAACCCATCCTTCAAATCTGGGGAAAAGAAGAAGGACGAGTTTAAAGGAGTCTTCGAATTCACAACGGCTATTTCGCTATGATGTAACCAGCCCACAAAGGATGCAGCCCAAATAATCCCTCTATAATAATGTGAGAAAGCCACAATTTTCTGTTTATTCAGTCAGTTTTTAATGCATCCAACATTATGAAAGCTAAATTAAGAATAAAAAACACTAACACTAGTGGTGGATGGTAGTAGGACCATCCACCACTAACATGGATCCTTTTATGAAGAATAAAAATGACGGACCGGCTTCCTGGAACTCATCCGTCCTCCCAGGTTGGGAAAAAAAAACCCAGGGCCCACTCGTCCTGACAGCGAGACAATCAGCCTTGTGCTGCTCAGGGTGGGAGTGGGGGTGAGGCGGCGGTGACCCGGCATGCCGAGATGAGGCCTGCTCTCCACGCTGATGAGCTCTTCTTCCACAGACATCAAACGGGGCGGCGCCGCAGACCTCCCCGCGACCCGCCTGCGCTGCCTTGTCTCCTGCTCTCTGCTTTTATTTGAGCCTGATGCGGCCAGGCACATCAGCAAATATCGATCACGGCGAGCTCGGTAAAATTCTCCCCGCAGGTTTCTGACAGGTGATTACAGAGGCTGGGAATGTGTGCACACATTTAGGTTTTTCTAACCCCTCCAACCTCTGAGACTGGCTGAGGAGAGCAAGCTGAATTTCTTTGGTTTGTCTCAAATCATCCACCGAAGAGAGACATGTTTAAAAAAAACACATCCAGACAAGGAGGCACACAGTGCAACCCAGAAATGAGGGGATGAAACGTAAAATTTGGAGAAGACTCACTGCGCTCTACAAGTTTTCTGGGCTCATAAATATTCTTTAACGTTTTTGTTAAAATATTATTAGAATTTTTAGTGACCAAAATGGGGAAAATCGCCACAGGACGATTGAATCTACAAAGTCTGGCGTGAAAAGAATGTGGTTATGTGACTCTAAGTTTAACAAAGAGCCCTAATTCCAAGAGCAAGATCAGAACCAAAATAAATGGAAATAATTGTAATTAATTCTGTTTAATTTTTATAACAGTTTACGTCCATACTTCTTGAAAAACTACAAATTAGTCTACAAACACAAGCAGTTTTCAACCGCTTCGAAGTTGAACTACGACCAATTGTAAGCATAATTATTGAAAAACTACAAATTAACATTTTTTTTGTAGTTTCTCCTTCTCTCCTGTGGGGGCGCTGAACCAAAATCCACTGATGTAAACAATACTAAAGCCTCTGAAGCACAACTTCCTTCTTCATGACATGTAAACAAATGGATTGATGGTTGTAGGATTTCTCTTTTGTCTTTGTTAGAAGCCACTTCTCCTGTTAGCGCTAAGCTAGCATGTTTGTTTTGGTTGTATTTACCCAGAATGCCTTGCTCTATGGTTTTATTCCTGCTATAATAACATATAATAATATGAGAAAGACACAATTTTCTGTTCATTCAGTCTCAATTTAATGCATCTGACACAAAATAATGTTAAAATGATTATAATTTTTTTTTAATTTTTCATATTGGGAAAACTTTAGCCATTTAAATTATGGAAAAAACATCACTTTTGATACAAGAGAAAACTCAGGCTTTTAGGAAAATGTCTCAATAAAATCAATTAGTTCTAATGATTTCTTGAACTTTTTAAGGTAATTGTGTTGTAGTTTTCTTTGTTTTGCATTTCCTGCTTGCATTAATTGTATTTATTGACGAAATTTATCTAGTTAAGTAATTTGAACTTCGTTCGTATAGCCTTTGTTTTACGTAGACAAATCACTTATAGTACGTGGACAACAAATCAGAATGCACCGTGTTCCAAATTATTATGCAAATTGGATTTAAGTGTCATAAAGATCACATTTTTTGTTGTGCTATTAAATGTATAGATGGTATTGTGTGTCAGGGCTCTTTAACTCACTACAATTAATTTCAGAGAGCTGGTTGATTAGTTTGTCTGCTGAGCTCAATTAAAGGAAATCTACTTAAGAAGGATGTTCCACATAACTAAGCAGACCACAGGTTTCATCAACTCACAAGTTCAATGGATGCAAGAATTGTGCAGGTGATATGAAAGAAGATCCTATGTCAACATGCAACTGGGTCTGTTAAGATGTTTTTGATTGAAATAGCTTTTGCTTTTAGTACATGTGACCACTTAATGATGCACATTCAAAGAATGACTGTTTGCAGCTCTTTATAATCCATAAAATGTTTAGAAAATTTGCTGTGCATAATAAGTTGGAACAGTGCATTTTGAGTTTTTATTTTTGAAATAAATACTGTTCTCAAGGGGGGCTTTGTTCAGTATAATATGATTTATACTGTCATAGTTCATGACTTGAAAATTATACTGACCATCATTTGTATTGACCAATTAAGAAAATCTGAGAAAATATCACTTGCATAATAATTTGGAACACGGTGTAGATTTTTAGCTAATTCTGCACTTACAAAAATCTTAATTATTGTGCATTGTCCCTACCAAATAAATTAAATCAAGTTAAAGCTGCAGCATGTAACTTTTATAAAAAAAAATATTGTTTCACATATTTGATGAAACTGTCTCTTCATGACAATACATGAGATCTGTGAAAAAAAAAAAAAAAAATTAAGCTCCTCTGAGTTCTCCCAGTTTTAACTAGAAACAACCAATCAGAGCCAGGAGGCGGGTCTTAGCACTGTCAATCACCCTTCTGTCCGCGCTCTGCTACGCTGCAGCTAGCATAGCATTAATGACATGGCATGTCATTAATGCTAAGGCTAGCATAGTCAGCTATCAACAGATTTTTTTAACAGTAAGTTGTTTCTCTGCTATTAACACATGTAGGAGCATACGTGAGGATGATTGACAGCGCTAATCCCCGCCTCTAGTCTCTGATTGGTTGTTTTTGGTCGGGAGTGGTGTATTTCTTCAGATGGCATTAATAGCTCAGGGGGAAGGTGGAGAATATTTATATTTTCACAGATTATCTGTCTCAGACAGTCACGACATTTTGGCAGTTTTAAGAAATATGTAAAAAAGATATTTTTTTTACCAAAATCACATATCAGCTAGGCAGACTAGTCATTATCTATGGATCACAGATGAATAGCTTTTTGGCTAATTCTGTTGCATTTACCAAAATCTCTATGTTCATTGTCCCTGCCAAGGAAATGAAACGAACTTTGGATTGACTCATAAATCGACAACTTGCATCGCGCCCACTGTGTCCAGTAATGCATGCGTCTTCCAATCATCGGAATTCAAATGACTTGGACGCGTCCCCAACCTTCTGTCGAGGCCTCGCCGCTCACCAAAAGCCTGCGAGGGAAAAAGGCTGCAGATTCGTAAAGCCTCGCATTCGGAACGTTATTAATTAAGCTGGTGGAGAGGAGAAGAGTCTCCTCTTTTTTTCATGACAGGGGCTCCCGAGGCGGCGAGCAGTGTGGATCTTGGCGCTGACCTGGCCCAGCAGGGGGAAGGAGTGGTGTCTTTGAGGTAGAGTTGGGGCGGGGGGAGGCTGGCTTCATGCCGACAGCCAGGCCTGCCACGTCTGCGTGCCCGCTTTGAAGTGTCACCTTGAGGGAAGAGCCGATGGCCGGGAAGCCGGGAGGCGGGAGCAGCGGAGAGGAGTGGCACTGTTGGCATCGGCAGACATGCCGCTTTAATATTGCATGGGCTCCCGTCCATCTCTGTACACACTCAGGACATTCCTTCTGCTTGATTTGGTTTGAAAGAAGATCTTTGTTGGGGTTTTTTCATCACCTGTGTTTGGTTTTGAACAAATGTCAAGCCTTTTGCAGTCGGAGGAAGTTTTAAACAAGCTGCGGCGTTATGGACGCTGACATGTTGGGGCCTGCGGAGCGGAGGGTGGTAAATAATCTGGAAGCGGTGGAACAGGGCCGGATCCACCAGGAGTTTAAAGGGCTGATTAGATCTGGGGGCCACCAAAAGATTTTGCATTTGCAATTTTTCCAATCAAGCTCATTTGTATAGAACATTTCCGCAACAAGGCAGGTCAAAGTGCTTTATGTCGTAAAAGCATCAGAATAAGAAGTTAATACCCCAATAAATTCCATAAATTTTGATCAGACTCCAGATGGCAATGGTTATAATTTATTCACCTCAAGATGAATTGTTAAAGTGAAGATTGATCACCAGAAAAATAAAACTACGGAAGAGGGTTAGGGCCAAATATGAAAAAAAATTCTGATTTTATTTTTCTCAGAATTCTATTTTTTCTTAGAATTTACATTTTTCTCAGAATTTTTTGCATTCCAGATTTTTTTGCCTCAAAAATCTTTTTTCTCGGACGTTTGACGTTTTCCTCAGAATTTTGACCCTGTGTGCTCTCTGTTGTGCTGCAGCTAGCATAGCATAGCATGTTATGAATACTAAGGCCAATCACGGTGGATAAACGGTTTGTCGGTTTTCCTGTAACATTAAGTTGTTTCTCTGCCATTTAGGAACATTTAGGATCGTACATGATGTTGATTGACAGCACTAAGCCCCACCCACCGACTCTTGATTGGTTGATTTTTTTCTTGAGTGTTGTATCTCTGAAATCAACGCAAAGGAGCTTGGACTTTTCACACATTATCTTTCTTATATTTTTCAGTGAATATATGGTGATATTAACAAAAATGTTTTAAAAAATGTGTCTGTAAAAGTTACCTACTGCAGCTTTAAGATTAAATAACATAGAACATCTTTGCACAAAGATGTAATGTGAAACAAAACCAGGAATCTCAAAAGTTTGAGGGATATTCGCAAGAGGGAGAATCAAGAGCAACAAGATCATCATGAGCGTCTTTTTTAACTTCCGATATCGATATCTGAGTTTTAGTATTGGCCAATACCGATCTGATACAGAAAAAAAACTGAATTAGTTTAAGACAAGTTGTTTTTTTTAACACAGAAATAACTGTACAGATTTACTAATTTATTTGATACCTGTGCACCAGTTCAGCAAACCAAGCTTGACAGCTTCACAAGCTTGGTCAAACTTATAAAAACAACTTTAATTTGTTCACTCAGTGCAACAAGGGAATTTGCGAATGCAAATCCTAAAAAATCCTGAAAATGACAGAAACAATAGATTGACTAACTTGGTCAAACATTTAAAAATAAACTGCAATAAATCTTCTTTGAAATGGTTCATAAATTCAATTATATCATGTGAAATAAATAAAAAAGCAAGCCGTTGCATTATAAACAGAATTAGACTGAATAGATTATACTCGTAATCTTACGACTTTATTCTGGTGATATTAATACTTTACTTTCGTATAAGAAAAAAGCTTAGCCTGATAATATTTCATCATAAAGTGAATGGAATTCAAAGTCCAAATTAATGTAAGCTGTAAAACAAGACTGCCCTAGATGTGCTAACGTCACTGAACAATAAAAACAAGAAGAGTGCATCATGAAAAAAGGAAAAATAGATCTTCAAAAAACTAAAATCAATAAACTCGACTTATTTTTGATCTTTTCCTGCAACCACACTTTTTCCTTCCACTCAACTTTCCAATAAAATGCTTGGATACAGTGGTAAGTAACTGTGTATTGATGATTGTGGACGCCAACAGAATATTTTATTCTATTTTATCTGTAATATTCTAGACTTGTGAGAAAATGTGGGATTTTTTTATTAGCTGTAAACCAAACCATCAGAATTAACAGAAGTAAAGGCTTGAAATCAATCCCTCTGAGTGAAATGAATATGTACGACTTTCACTTTTTAAATTAGATTAGTGAAATAAACACTTTTTAAAGATATGAACCCATATGTGCAGAAAAAAGACTTCAAGATGAAGAATTTAGACTTCAGATAATTGGTAAAACTTTTTTCGTCAGGACTAAAAAGAAAACTGTGCAGGTTTATTCTCGCTCCGGATTTTGCTAATTGCTAACTCCGCCGTCTTTCATGAACTAGGAAGTGGAACCGCCAGGGAACCGAACCTTAGCTTTCATTTCTCCCCTCTTCAGCGGCTACCTCGTCTGTAGCCGGCGGCGGATCCAACATGGCGTCGGTTTGAGGAGTTTACCAACAAGCGGCGGCGGCAAGATGAGGCGATTTGAAACGAAAGAAAAGAAATAAATAAAAAAATAAGATGGCGGGTCTCTACTTTCTACTTTCCACCCGCTTTAACAACCGTCCCAGTTCACAAATAGCAGTTTTAACTCCCCTGATTAGCACTGACATCTGCAGCCTTTCATCTCATCCTCCATCTTGTTTTTTTAATCAGATTAACCCAAACGGGCATCCTTTAATGGCCTCTTTTTTAGGAAAGCTGAAAGAAGGGAGATAATTAAAATAATTAAACCGCTGGGACCGGTCCATGTGCCGGCTCTTTTCTTCTCTTCTCGCCTTTAAGTTTTCATCCCGCCTTGCTTACGGATTCAAGCGGCACACATAGAGAGGAAGAGAGAGAAAAGGACTCATCATCCTCGCTTTAATTGCATTAAGTCGACTCTCGGAGGTCCAATTTTTTCCCTCCAAAACTGACAGCCGGCATCGGATCGGATCTGATCTTCAGGTGAACGTCAGCCATCTAAATCTGGAGGCAGAGGGAGGGGGTGGACACCGCTCTAAACAGCCTTTATGCAGCATATTTATTTAGTCAGGGAGTTTATTTAGCATAAGGCCTTAAGACTAAAAAAGGAGGGAAAAGTATCCTTTTTAAGGATTATTTATTCATGAACTTTTAAGCTTTTAATGAGGACAAATGAAGCCGTTTTCCACAGTGTCAGTATGGAGTATGCTTACCAAAAATATTCTTGTTTAGCATTTTCTCCCCTTTCTGCACACTGAGGGAATAAACACTTACATTTAATAAGTGCAACTCGGAGTTTGGAGAGTTGCAATCAGTTTGTTTTGATCTTCCATAAATTTTGATCAGACTCCGGATCACGATAGTTATGATTTATTCACTTCAAGATGAATTGTTAAAATGGAGATTGTTCATCGGGAAAGCAATGGAGCCAAACTACGGAAGAGGATTAGGGACAATAACAAGACATGACTTTTTTCTAAGAATTCTTTGTTTCTCAGATTAGTTTTTTCTCAGAATTTTAACATTTTTTCTTATAATTCTGGCATTTTTCTCTGAATTCCTTTTTTTTCCTCAAAATTTTCCCAGAATTTTTTTTTCATCAGAATGCCAATATTTTTTTCAGAATTCTAACTTTTTTCTCAGAAAAACTTTTTTTCCCCCTCAGATACTTTTGTTTCCCAGGATTCTTTTTCTCCCCTCAGAATTCTGGCTTTTTTTTTTCAGAATTCTTTTTTCTCAAAAATTCTGGTGTTTTTTCTCAGAATAAATTTTTTTTCTCAGAATTCAGATTTATTTTTTCTCAGAATTACAATAATTTTCTCAGAATTCCAGTATTTTTTTTCTCAGAGTTCAGATTTTTTCTTCTCAAGTTTCTGACATTAGTTCCAGGATTATGACTTTTCTGAAAATTTTGACTAATCTCCTGAGATCAAAAGTTGTTTCCACTAGTAGCCCAGGAATTTCGCTCAGAATATTTCTTTCTTTACACAAAGTGAACGTTTTAATCGATTTTACTCCGCGTCCAAAGTGTTCAGCCACCACATCATCACACTGCCACCCCCGTGTTTGACTGCTGGAATGTTTTATTTCTCGAAATGATGAGTTAGTTTGATGTAATAAAAGCATGAGACGGAGCTTAAGTTTTATCTCGTTCTTATTGTTGATCTTTGACCTTAAACTGAGACCGGTGAAGCCTGTATTTGTTCTGGGTCTTTATGAACTCTTGAATGAGTTTCTGATTCATAAATGACTATTTCTCATTTGTTGTTGAGTTTCTTTAGATCTGGGATGTTTTAGTCTACTTCATGCTGTCAGGCAGGTACCAGTTCTTGATCTTATGGTTCTTGCAAAACAGAAAATGTTGTTTATTTACAATTAATACATAATTTAAATGCAATTACTTTCCTCGAGTTGCTTTATCTTTTTTCTCAGAGTATCTTTTTTACTTTAAAATGTGATAATATGAAACTTTTAAGCTAAAACAGAAGAAATCTTTTATCCTTTTGAATTTATGTTCCTAACAAAATATCAGCAGACGTCTGAAGCTGACCATTTTCCTCCTAGTGTTGATAATCAGCCAAACTGATCAAATATGGATTAAAAATAATGGATCAGCTAAAAGTTTTCAAATTTGATACAAACCAAAATAACTTTTTCATTCTGTAACCTGAAATTTGAGCTACTTTCCCTCCTTTTTAATTTATTCTCCGCCGTCTCCTGCACTGATAAAAGAGGCGAACGCGGCAACAGCCGAGTTATGATTTACATTATAGGTATGTTGAATATTATAATCACTCGTCTTTAGATAGATTCAAGCTGTACTTCCTGTCAGAAGAAGTGTAATAAATTCTTGCATGAGGATTTTTACTGAGAGCAACAGTCTCGAACTTTTACACGAGCCGCCACGTCTTTTTGCTCCCCTCCTCACGCACTTTTCGTTTCATTCGGATCGTTTTCACCCGAATTCATTTCAAGTCTGGAGGAGAAAAAAAATGGGGGGGAGAAAAAGTGGAAGAATCCCTTTGGCTGGAAATACTTAAGATTTATATTTAAATTTTCATGGAATCTTTGAGAACATTGAGGAGCAATTTCACATTTGCACTGACATCTAATTTCTCAAGTACAGTCTGAAAGCACAAATTGCCGAGGATTCCCTGTGTGCCCAATTATCCGGCATCAATTTCCTTGACCCTGTGGATTGCTGGTAAATTAATCATACGACTTTTTTCTTTTTGGACTCTCTTTTCTCATGCAGTACATGCACACATTTGATAAACTAATCATATTTGGTCGGTTTAACTTGAAGAATTACATTTAGAAAAAGAATCTCAGAAAAACTCAAAAGTTGAAAACAGTACAGTCGTGTAGGACCACCGCTTTTGATATAATATAGCAAAAACAATTGTTTTCCTTTCTTTTAATTATTAAAAACTACAATCCAATTCATTTTAAACCAAAACTGTATTTTGAACCTCCACTGTCCACAAATTGATGCGTAACTAAAAAGAAGAATAAAAAAAGAAAAATTGGAACAAAAACCACAAAATAGCTGATAAAAACTCTTCCTCACATCTATTAAAAGAAACTAAAGCAAATTAGTTTTAAATTTTTCCATATTTAAAAATCATAAAGTGATGTGTACCTCAGAATAAGCTTCAAAAATCCAGTCCAAAAGGAATTGTTTACTAGTTTTTAGATAAAATATAAAAATACATAAACTATTTTGGAAACTTTAAGAGAAATTTAGAAAATTTCCCATGTTTTGTACCCCAAACATTTGACATATGACTAAAAATAAAAGCAAAAAAGAAAACAAAATCATAAAACAATATATAAATATAGACATTATTTTAAGATGTTAAAATCAGAAGGAAGTATTTGCTACTTTCCCACATTTAAAACTTGTACAGCTCATCAATTGGCATGTAATTCAGAATAATATACACACACACACACACACACACACACACATATATATATATATACATATATCACAAAATATTGTCAGATGAACTGGCTAATAAGCACTTTCTAAGCTCATATATTTAAAAAATTAAAAAACTATATGAACTGCATTATAAAATTATTAAAATCTAGAGGTAGTGCACCTCCTCCCATGAATTAACTGAGAATAAAGGTCAGTTAATTTTAAAACAAATCTTATGGAGACCAAATATGACACCATGAGGCTTTTTGTGTCAAACTGTGAGGCTTTTTAACAAACCGAAATAAGGAGAAAATGCAGCAGGAACATTGTTTATGATAATGAAATGAAACAATTTTTAATAATCTTCAGTTCCCTTGTTAATAAAATACTTCTAGAAACCCAGAATGAAGCACCTGAAGCACCTGTGATTGCTGACTGGCTCCAGGTTGCCGGGTTGCTCCACCTGTTGATCCCAACATGGACAGAGGAAGGTTTTGGAGTCGGATTCTGGAGCAACAGTGTCCTCTGGTGGGACACAGACGGAGTTCAGGAGAAAAAGAAAAACACGCAGGATGAGGATGATGATGATGAAGGGTTGAAATAAAGTTCGGGTTTTCCAGCGACACCAACTGACTACTCTGTAGTCAAACGTTTCGTTTGCCAGAAAAATAAACAAAATTACTACAGTTACATTTGTAATGTAGGTTCTCAAGTCTAACACAACACTAACGCTCCCTGACCTTTTGAAAGAAAGACAATTATTTGTAAATTTGTATTTTTAGTCTTCTGCTTAAAAATAGACAAAACTTTTGGAAAAAAGAAGTTGAATACATTTCTTACTATGGGATGTTGCTAAGCATGACGCTTCCAACACCATGTTTCACCTTTGGGATGGGATGGCGTTACACTTACACCCTCTAGTGGCCGTTATCACTGACACAATTAAACATAATTACTTTAAATAGGCCCATTTCTTCTGCGTTTTAGAATAACTAGAGATGTACCGAACAAATTCAGAATTGTTTTAAAGGTTAGCTTATGCATTAAGTCGTTACATAACACTAAAAAAAACTCCCAGATATGACTAAGCTCCAACATTTAAGGAATATTAAGCTTCCTAATTCAGCTACTCAGCCGAAACTGAGATTTAGACGAATATAAATATCACTGCTACTGGAGAAAAATGAGCCAATATCCAAACCCAGAATTGATTGGCTATTCCTGATTAATCAAACCAGCCAATTCAGCTCTAAAGCGCAACACAAATTAACTTAATTAAATATACATATATAAATATTTCTGTATATATGTATCCATTGCCAATAAAAGTGCTTGTATTCTTATTGTAAGTTTTGCTACAATATTGACTGTTTTGGAAAAACGGGAGACATTTTTACCACGATAGTTTCTCCGCTCAGAAAAATACAATAAAAAGACAGTAATTATGAGAAAAGTATTAGGAGTCATCATAAGACACAGGAAAATTTTAAGAACACAAGAAAACATTCGAAAATATTCCGAAATGTTAAGAAATTTAGCTTACCTCGCTGTTTGAGCTAGCCAAAGAAACATTTTTATCGCTTCCGGTGCCTTGACCAATCAGGATTCTCGAAAGAGGCAGCCAGCCAATCAGTGACAATCACGTTTTGTTGGGGGGGGAAAAAAACAATGTCGGCTCAAACTGTCAACGGAACAAGACTTCCTTTTAATGGCGACATCACCGACGAGTTTAATAGCTAAAGTTAGACCTAATGAACAAAACAAGCAAACAATAAATTGTAGTGCAAAACATTGAAGACGATCTTTATTGTTCACAGTTAAACACAAGCCACTGCTTTATGAACTTCCTTTTATTTGCTGTTTTTCCCAGATGCTCCTGGTTGTCGTGTGTTTGTGCTGATTGTACCTCCTGTTGGTGGTTTCCTCTCGTTTCTACGGTTGGCATTTAAAGAGGATTGTTGAACATGCTTCAGATAGCGAGGCAGAAGGAAATGAGCAGGAGTTCCCAGTGGACAACAGGCTTTTCGTGATCAGTTCCAGAAAATTAAATAAAAACTAAGAAATGCAGGAAACCCATTGGACCAGATGTTTGGACTCACCCTTATTGTTTACATGGAAGATAGAAAGGCTATGAACCAGTTAGTACACTGTATCAAAACAAAACTGAATCCAGGAGAAGTGGGATATTGAGTTTGTACATTCAGCCTGCTTCCCTCAGGATGTTTTGGCAACATTTCCTTCCTGACCATTAAAGCTAGCACGGAAATGTTTCAGATTATTAATACTCCTATATATTCCAACAACCCCGGAAGAGTCAACATCTGGAAAACCTTCAGCCTGGACTTGTGGAGAGTCGGAAATCATTTTAAAAACTATTGAAAGATTTCATTTAGATTTTTTTTTTTTTTAATTGTTTTACTTCATATTCCAAATTTTTTAAAAATCTAGAACCAACCTGAGCTTTCTTCAAGGACATTTGGGAATTCCTTAAAAGTTTTAGTTGTAACGTTATAAAGGTAAATATTTTTTACAGATTTGCTGAAACTGTCTCTACGTCGTGACAGTTTAGTATTAAGCAGATAATATGTGAAAAAAATTAGCTTCTTTTCTAGCTTCCAGTGCTAACTAGAAACAACCAATCACAGCCAAGAAGCAGGTCTTAGCGCTGCCATTCAATCTTGCATGGTGTTGCCCCATCCCATGAGTGTGCTGCTCTCTAATACACTGCAGCTAGAATAACATGTTGTGAATGCTCAGGCTAGTAAGCATTGCCACAAATTTTCTTTACCATTTGCACATTTAGCAGTACTGATTGACAGCGCTAAGCCCTTCCTCCTGCCTCTGATTGGTTTGTTTTTGGCCAGGGAGGAAGTGGAGGAATTGAATCTTTTCACACATTATCTGTCTGATAATACAACCATAACATGATAGTTTTAACAAATATGTAAAAAAACATTTTTTATAAATGTTGCATACTGTAGCTTTCAGTCATTCCCAGACGTTTTTACATTTTATGACTCAAATGTTCTGCGTGTTTTATTTTTAAATTTTTTTATCGGAATGACTTAAAAACAAAAAAAGGAAAAGAGAAGCAGGAAATCCTGTTGTCCACTTAAGAGGACAAATAACACTGAATGCCAAAGAGTTGCGGACGTGTGACTCTTCTGCTGATTTGTAGCTTTACTCCGTTAGTTTCTCAGTTCTGCGACTTTAACTGTGCTCGTGATGCGTTTCGTTGTAGTCCATAATCTTTAGCTGTTGCCGAGAGCGACTGGGCCCTGAGGGGCCCCTGACGCCACCCTGCCCGGGCCCGGCTTTTCTGCGAGGGCTGCCCTGGCCGACGGGTCGCAGTCTGGGCTCGGGCAGCGGCTCCTTCGCCTGCACAGTAACGGCAGCTGTGCCGGCTGGACTGGGCTCCACGCACAGCTCGGTCTTGAGGCCGTGGGCGAGGCCGGCAAGGCGCGGCGGCGGCAGCGGCTGCTCGTCGTCGCACTGGCTCTCGCTCTTGTTGCGGAAAAGCTCGCGTGCCTTCATGCCCAGGAAGCTCTTGGCGCTGGGGTAGGAGCCCACGGTAAGCGGGGTGTCCGCAGCTGGCAGGACGGCCGGCGGAGCGGCGTGGGGGCACGGCGCCGACGGCTCCATCAGTAGGGGCGGCGTCAGATCCTGGTCCCCGTTCATGGAGCTGGCCAAGGGTGAGGAGGACCCGCTCGCCTTCAGTTGCCCCGGCGGTAAAGTGCTGCCATTCGTCCCCCGTGGGGAATCGTGAGGCGACGGGCTGTTCGGCTGCTCGATGGCGTGAAGACCGCCTGCAGCGGCGCCGCTGGAGGGCAAAACGAAAAGAGAGGGAGGAGTTTACCAGCAGAAAGAAAGATGGAAGGAACAAGACAGAAAGAAAAATATAAACAAGAAAGAAAGAATGAAGCAAAGAAAGTGATTGAAACATAGAAAAGTACAAAGAAAAAGGATAAAAGTGATATAAAAAGATTAAAAGAAGCAGAGAAAAAGACAGGAAAAGAATGAAAATATATGAAAGGGAAGAAAGAAATTGAAAGAAAAAGAATACAAATGAAGAAAGAACGTAAGAGCAGACAGAAAATAAAGAATAAGGAGAGATAAAGAGAGAAACATAAAAGAAATAGAGTAGAAAGAGAAAAATAAGACAAAAAAAGAACAAGACATAAAAATCCAAAAGACAGAAAAAGGAAACAAACGAAAGAAAAGAACTACAAAGAAAGACAAAATATAAAAAGAAGAAAAAACTGACAGAAATAAGAAAAAGGGATGAAAAATAAAACCAAAACAAAAAAAGAAAGACGAAAAAAGAGAGAAAATAAAACAAAAGACCGACTCGTCCAGGTTGTCGGTAAGATGTTTTTGAATCCGATTAAATCACTAATGTAGGTATTGATTGATGAATTTTTGTTTCCTGACCTGCAGTCTGGATGCGTGCATGTCTCAGCTCTGCCCCCTGGTGGTGAACTGCTGCCGGTGGCGGCCGGAGCCTCCATCTCCACCCGGCTGTAGAGCTGCAGCAGCTCGGTCTGCAGCAGCTGGGTGACTCTCCTCTGAGCCTGGAACCTGCAGTCTGACGCCTGCAGCTCCGCCCTGCACACAAAGCAAAGCCAGAGGAGACGAGGTCAGAAAGGAAACGGGTCACAGCGGACGTCGGATCACAGGCGGACGCTCACTTGGCTTGGCATTTCACGTCCTCCAGGAACTTCTTCTGCTCGACGATGAGGTGCTCCTTCTTGGAGAGAAGTGTCTCCAGCTCGGCCGCTCGCTGCTGCGCCGCCTCCAGCTTCTGGCCCTGGGCCAGCAGACTCTGCCTCTGGGAGTCCACCTCCTTCATGTGGGACATCCGCAGCATCTCCGTCTCCTAGCAACAACCATAAACAGCTGCCTCAGTGGAACAACATGCGGCGCATGGGCCATTTGTGGACCTTTCACTGACATTTTTTGTGGTCCCAAGTGGAGTTCAAAAGTAACACAAATTTGTTTGTTGAACTTTTTATTTTTCTTAAGAGTAAAATTGTATTTAACAATTTTCTCACAGTGGAAAATGTTAATGACAACACATAATATTCGTCTTTTTACAGGAAAAGGTTTCTAATAAATCGAACTGCGTCAGAACAGAGACTTTTACTGAAAAGCCGACTTTGTGTTAATTTAATTTATAAAACTTGACCAAATATTACGGTAGAGGATTAGGACCACTGTAAAAAAAAAATAATAATAAATTCTGACTTTTCCAATGAGAACTTTCTCTGAATTTCTCATTAATTTTTTCAGAATTCCAACTTTTTTATTGGAATTCCAAATTTACTCTCAGAATTCCAACTTTTTCTGTCAGAATTCCAACTTCATTATTTCCTCAGAATTTCTTATTACTTTTATGAGAGTTCTGAGGTTTGTCTCACAATTTCAAGTTTTCCTCAGAATTCTAACTTTTTCTCAAAACTGCGACATTTCTTCAAAAATATGGCATTTCCTCAGAATTAAGACTATTTTCTCAAAATTCCATCCAAACAGTATTCAGTATAAAGTATAAATGATGGTAAAATATGTCTAAAATGTCTCCATATGAAGGTTTAATTTTCTCTCTTTATTAAAAGCAATACTAATGAAGAACAATAATAAAGGATATCTGGCTAAATATATCTAACTACTTCACTCTGATTGGTAGACAATATGTTTTCGCTCCAGTTCTCTGCGTGTGGCACGCACACACACACACACACACACACACACACACACACACACACACACACACACACCTGTTGTGGCCGTCGTACCTTTGTGTTGCTCATGCCTGGGTGCTGGGCGTCCTGCATGGACAGCTTATGCGCCTCCCCCAGCAGCAGCAGCTGCTTGTTCAGGAAGCTCATCTGCTGCTGGCTGCTCTCACTGTTGCTCAGCTGAAGGACGAAGGAGACAAACAGGGACATGGAAGGACAAACAGCCAATTAGGACACAAAAAAGGACGATGTCGGCTTTAAGGAGGAGGACAGAACTCAAGACATAGTGGTCAAGAAGTACTACGTTACCCACAATGCCCTGCTTAAACAGGGTGGGTGAGTGGAAACATTTGGGTAACTAAAAAGTGTAAATTTATAGAAATTAATTATTTTTCTAATAATTTGTTTTTCCAACTTTTTTGAGACCAGAAAAACCTGTTTGTATTGCTCTAAAGCAGAACCCAGTCCACTTCCCCAGTCTGAACTGGTCCATCAATGGCTTAAATAAACTAAACAACTCTATGCTGGAATTATTAAGGTCTCTGTAAAAACAGATAAACTTCACCTCGTCTTCTGTCTGTTAAACTGCGTTTTTCTTGGTATTTATCAGAGATTTGGTTAAAGAAATGGACCAGATGTGACTCTACCTTGACAGTCATCTGGCTGAGCAGATGCCCGGTGTGGCCGACTTTGTTGTTGGCCGTCTGAAGCTCCGCCTCCAGGTCGTCCATCCTCTTCTGACACTCCTGTAACTTGCTCTGTGGAAGCCGTTAAGACGGTTTAGAAACCCAGACGGGGGAATGGCATTTGTTTGGTACAGTCTCAGCGTTTCGGACCTGCAGCTCCTGGTTCTTGGTGTAGTAGTCGTCGCGGCTCTGCTGCAGCTGCCGGATCTGGCTGTGCAGGCGGGTCACCACGGTCTCACGGTCGTCCCACAGCTGCCGGTAGCGCTGCTGCTCCACCTGCAGGCTGTCCCTCAGAGACACGATGTCCACGCTCTGCAGGTTCAGCTGGTCCTTCTGCACACACACGTCCAAACACACACAACGCTCAGGGTTTCAATGCCTATGCCAATAAACTACATCAGAGGTTCCCAAAGTCTGGCGCAGGGGCCATTTGTGCCCCTTGGAATAATTTTTGTGGTCAACTGCTGTTCAATAATGATGCAAATTTGTTGATTAAACGTTTTATTTTTCTTTAGGGTGAAATTATTATTTGCACAATTTTCAGAAGAAGTAGGACTGCATCTAAACAGAGACTCACTTTTGCTGCAGCCGAGTCAGCTTTTACTCAATTTAGTAAACTTGGCTAAAAATAACCATAAAGACTTGTGCAACTGAAAAAATTCTTACTTTAATTTCTTTTTTTCTGAAAATTCTGATTTTATATCAGAATTCAAATTTTTTTAAACTAAGAATTCCAAGAAAAAATTCCTCAGAATTATGACTTCTTTCTAAGGATTCCATCTTTTTTCTCAGAATTACGACAGTTTTTTTAAAATTAAAAACTGTTTCAGAATTCCAAATAACTCAAAATTCTGACTTTTTTTTCTCGGAATTCCAACAAAATTTTGACATTCTCAAATATAACTTTTTAATTTTCTTCTCAGAATTAAAAAGTTCTGAGAACTTTTTAATTCTCAGAATTTGAAGACGAAAAGTTGGAATTTTGAAGACGAAAAGAATTGAATTCTTTTCGTCTTCAAAATTCCAACTTTTCTCCCACTATCAATTATTTAAATAATGTACGCAGCATTGGGCAAGTCTAGTCTTAAAACTGAAATCTACCAGATGAATTTGGGACAGACTTTCAGTCTGGATAAAAAGCAGGAAATAAACAGATACATGATTCATTTCATGAATTGTCATCATAACTGACAGACACATTAGAATGTTTGGCTATTTATTTGGATTTTGGCATATAGATGGATGCAGAATTAAAATCAGAATTCAGATTTTAAAAAGTCAGAATACTTTCTTGCTTGTTTTCAGTGGCACTACTCATATGCAAGCATGACAAAAAGACACATTAAAACTTCTATGGAAGACAGATAAACACCTGCTAGCCCTGTTTTATTTATGTTAGCTTAGCAACTGCCTGTTTCTTGGAAAGCGGGTAAGAAGTAGTAAGGAGTTGAAACTTGCCATTGCGTTGTTCTGCTCCTCCAGCGCCGTGGCGTTGATGATGCGTCGGAGGAGCCGGCGGTTGCGGACGGCGTGCTGCTCCCTCTTGTAGCGCTCGTACAGCAGCTGGTTGTGCAGCAGCAGCAGCTGGCTGCGCAGCGTGTGGAGCTCGTCCAGAGGAGCCGAGCCTGACAGGAGGATAACAACAACTACATCTCTGATTTTCACTTTTAAACACCTTCTTTACTAAAAAGAGATTAAAATATTTTTGAAAAAATTACTTTTGTCTCAGTCGTTCATCTCCCTACAAGAAGTTTTGTTTAAATGCAAAAAGAAAGGGAGAATATTTGTAAAATAAAGACACATTTTTACCAGAATAACATCTTAAAATTATGAAGAAAAAAGCTTCCAGTGTTATAGAGGTTTTCTTTTATTTTTTCTTCTCAAAATTTACTCAATTCTCTTAATATTACAAATTTTTTCTAGTAAAATTAACATTTTATTTTTGCAATATTTGAACGTTTTTGTCATACAACTTTATTCTAGAAAAATATGAAATCTTAGCCTGAAACTAACATAAAAACTAAATATGAAGTTTTTGGGGGGTTTTTTCTTTTACCAAATGGCCATTTTAGGAGTCTGCATGCTCCAGTTAACATTTCCTTGGTCACTAAATTAGTTGAGAATTGTTGCAATAATCGATTAATTGCGATTAATCTATTATTAATTGTGATTCTTTAAGTTATTCTATACAACCTAAAGGAAGTAAATCTGCCTAAATATGAAAAAATGAAGTTCTTGTTTAGCAACCAGCCTTTTTAGATTCCGTATACTTCAATTAATGATTAAACATGTACAAAATCAGTGGACAATTATTTCAATAATCGATTAATCGCGATTAATCTGATTAATTGTTTTAGTCCTATCCAACTTAAAGAAATCAAATCTGTCTAAGCATAAAAAGTAAATATAAATGGGACTTTTTTAGAGCAAATGGCCTTTTTTGAGTCTGTATCCTCCAGTTAACGATTAATCGCATACTAAATTAGTTTAATATTATTTCAATAATCAGTTAATGACGATTAATCGTTTCAGCCCCAGCAGGAATACTTCCTCAAAGCTCGGTGAGTCCTGAAACATCCTGTCACCTGCAGTGAAGGCCGCAGACTTGGTTCAATAGAAAAGACATTACTTCCATCAGGAAATCCATGGAGGTTTATTAAATTTCAGAAGATTAATTAAGACTTTCATGTTGTTGTGGGCTGCAGCTGGAAAAAATTAGATTCTTGTGGCCTGGCATTCAAACAACAGAAGCCGAGTCATCTCTAAGTGGTCGGCTTTTCCATTTCTGAGGTGGAGGGATTCATGGGAACTGTGGGAACTTTGTTTTGATCAGCCTGAGCTGAAAAGAGAAAACTCCCTGTTCAGCTCAGTAACACTTTAACATACCACTCATGTCTCAGAGCATGTGACAGATCACTGGCGCTCCTGTGATAACTCACTGACTGCAGAGCCCAGAAAAACTCAACTTTTACTTTTAGTTTAACTGAGTATCTCAGAAAATCCTCATTTTTTGTTTGTTTCAAACAGAAAAACTTTCAGTGATTTATTTCAAGAAGAAAAACATTTTGAGTGATTTATGCTTGCAGTCAATTCAGGCGTTTCCATTAAAAATGTGCGCAAAACTTGTCAATATTGCGCTAATGTTGAAAAAACATAATTTCAAGAAATGCAATTAAAATCACATGTGAATAAGTTTGTTCACGCAATAAATCAGATTTAGTCTTGGGCCAATTAAGATCATGAATGCTCTTAAAGAGCCGGTTGTGCCAGAATGTATTGATAAAATATCAATAAATAGCTGTCTCTGTGTTTTATCAATAACATCTGTCCACACTGTTTAGTCCCTCCAGAATTTTGCAACTGTTTTTATGATTGTTTTGCAATCAAAATCACTGATTTTATGGAACTAATTTAGAAATATTTGCAAGTAATTTTGCAATATTTGCATATGACATTTCATGTGACTTTTTGTTGTCAAAGTAAGAAATAACTGACTCCTACAGTTAGCATTACTTAAACCCAACGTTTTTACATTTTTGTGGAAAATTTGCAATAAACTTAGTTATGAATTAGCATTTAAAAAATTCTGGGATCTGTTTATTTTATGTGAATTTCCACAATCAGGATCTGGAGTCTAGAGGGCCACACTAACAGCTATGGCAGGCCAGATTTAGCCCCCAGGCCTCGAGTTTGACACATGCGCAACAAGTCATTAAAAAACATGCTTTTCAACTACTTCCTGTCTTCTTTTTTGTCATTTCCTCCAGTACTAACATCCGGTTGCAAAAGTGTTTGTTTTTTTTGTTGTTCTTTTGCAAAAAAATAATAATTTTGATACAACCATCCTGGATCAAATATGTATCGAAAAATGTGTTGTTTTTTTATTGCTGTGTTTCCATTAAGCAAATTTATTTTTGTAACTACAATTTGCACAACTTTATGGTTAATGCAAATCCAGTTCACTATAACTAACTGTTAAAGACAGAAATATGAATCAAAAGTTGAGTGGAAGGAAGAACCTCTCTGTGCTTACAACATGACCAGATTGACAAAAGATTTAATTCCACAAATATTTTGAATCTGCCAAACTAATTGCTGGTTTATTCACTTCTATTTGTTTTTGTTTTTTTTGCTCGTTAACAACAATCTGTTGCACATTGAAGAGAAAAGTTCTCCTTCTGCAGTTCCTTACCTCCAAAGTGAGTCCAGTCAGCTGACTTACTTGGCAAGGGTAATCTGTGAAAGGAAAAGACACAATCAAAACAAGTTCATTGACAAAATAAATAACTGGACCAAAAATAAGTGGTAAGATTTTCTGTTTTTGCAGTTTTCTGCCAAAGGGAGAAAAAATTCAAATTTTCTATTTTTTATTAAGCAAATATGTCACCATTTGTTTTTCTGAATTATTGTTTATAACATAAAACCTGTGATTTTATTTCAATATATATTGTTTAGTCAAAATTCACATTTTTATCTTATTAAAAAGTGTATGGAAAAATGTAAAGGAAACAAACGTGTTGTTCCATAATATGCAACTCTGAAAATTTTAAATCAACTGATGTTATATTTAATGATAGTAAAAATATTAAAGAACAGGTAAAACAATATTTTCATGAACTGCAAGCAATTTAAGTTCTGTTATACTAAAGTTAGTCATATTTTTAACCTAAAAATTACATCCATTCTCCCAGGCTGTCTTTATTTTTGTTTTTATTTCTAAAAGTTGTTTTAGTGATGTCATAAAGTGATGTGTTTACCTTTAAATGTGGATTCTGGAAGTAGATCTGTCATGATAAATTTTGTTGGACGATAAGTTAAGAAGTTATCGCGATAAACATTTTAATACATTGAACGTACGAGTCGAACAATGCAAGAACAAGTACGTGTCGCTGTTGGACTCGGTACAAATCGAACAGCGACTCGTACGGAACATCGATAAATAAACTTTAAATACTAATGAATGTCATATTGACATTTTAAATATCCAAAATAAATGAACAAACAGAAACAGCAAATAAATTACTTTGAGACCAAAGAACCAGACTGAAGATTTTTATCATCCAGTTTTTGGTAGAAAGAGAAAGAAAGTTTGTTTTAAATCATCATGAGGTTAATTGATTTATTACCAACGAGGCCCAGCTGCCCAACAGAAACTAAACGTAAAACTTCACCTCTTCAGGACTTTGTCGTGTGCGTCACTCCCCTGCTGAACAAGACGATCCAGCACCTCCAGTGGCGAAGCCGACACCACGCCCTCTTCCTCCCCGTCCTCCAGACCCTCCTCGCGCTGCAGCAGCCTCTCCATCGCCGCCTTGTGAACCGCCTCTGACGTCTTCTGGCCCACGAACAACGAGGCGGCCCTGGGCAGGGCCAGCGCGAACAGCGACTCGTACGGAACCGGCGCTTTGCCGCATGGGCTCGGGGAGAACATTTCAAATTTGGAGGAGTCGTCGTCGGGGGCGGAGGGGCTCCGGAGCAGGTGGTGGTCGATGGGGGTGAAGCCGGACTGGAAGGACCAGGACCGATCCACGGCGGACCGATCTGACGCTGACGCTCTGTCGCCGCCGCCTGAGGCGTTCTCGGCTCTGTCCGGAGTGGATGCGGCGCAGCGCGGCTCTCTGACGGGGCCGCCCGGGTGGGCGTTGGTGGTGGAGGTCGGGTTCTGCGTCTGGCGGCCCGTCAGAGTCTCGGTGGTGTGGAAGAAAGGAGAGTCGTAGCCTCTCAGCCCCGGCAGCTCCTGCTTGTCCTCAGTGAGTTTCATCAGCTCCTCTGTGATGGCAGCTGCAGCAGAAACACAAAGAAATCCATCATTAATCTGATTAATCAATTACACACCACAAAAAAAATTAAGTACTTATTTTTAGTTGTTTCTGCTGTAACTATCTTAGTACACTTCAAATAAGTCCAACTTATAGGTAACTGCAAGATATTTAAGCTTTTTTAAAGTCAATAATGATGAAAATGTTCTGGTTCCACTGGTGGAATGTTCCACTGCGCTGTTACCTAGCAACCCCAGCCACGCCCAGCTCGTTACCTAGCAACCCACTTCTAGTTCCATTACAACAAGACATTTTTCCCATGATCCAAGTCTAATAATCTGTAAGTGGAAGTTGTACTTTTTCATCAAAATTGAGTTAAAACAAACTCCTTCATCTTGCTGAAAGGTTTTCAGACCAGCACTGCAAAAACTAAATCCTACCAAGTGTTTTTGGTTTAGCATAATTTAAGCTAATTTATAAGTAAGTTTTTGGCAACATATGTAAAGTAATCAATAATTCCTTAATATTAATTTAAGAAGTAGTAGCTCCAGTAAGATTATTTCACTAATAACAAGGGAACAATGGCTTGTTACAAGTCAGATAACCTGCCAATGGAAAAGAAACTTTTTAAAATTAATCATAAGGTATTATGGACTTAAAACAAGCTGCTATTTACTGCCGAAAAGTTAGTTTTTGTTTTTTATTTGAAGGTCTGTGCATAAGATTGACATGACCACAAGTATTTGGCTGTTGTCATGAAGTGTAACTCTGTAAATAAAATCACTTTTAATGCAACTGTGCAAGATTTTTCATTGTCGCATTGTTTTGCATCACAAACTGACCTTCTTCTCTCTCCTTTTCTGTTCTCAGCTGAAGGTCCAGCTCCTGCTTCGTCACGAAAACCGACAGCTCCGTCAGCGTCATGGTGACATTCGCTGCACTTCCTGCGTCTGATGAGAAAAAAAACAAATGTTTAAAGACGGCGGATGTCTGAAGAGTACGCTTAGAGAAAACAGAAAAGGCTTCACAGATTCTGTGGTTCATTTTAGATAAGCTAACAACAAAGCTACACTAAGCAAGAAATAAGCTAAGCTAAGTCAAGGTAAGTTAAGATAAACTAAAAATGAGCTGAGGTGAAACAAGCGAAGCTAAAACAAGCTATGATACAACACAATAAGATAAAATAAACTAAGGTGAAATAAGTTATAATAAGCTATAGATAAGGTAAGCTAAGGTAAGACTAAGCAAAGCTACATTAACTAAGCTAATTTAAGTTAGCAAAAGTGAAGTTGCTTAACCAATATTAGCTTAGATAAGATACAACACAATAAAGTAAAGATAAACTACGCTAAAACAAAATAAGCTATGGTAAAAATGAGCTAAGCTAAAGTAAGTTAAGCTATGATACAACACAGCTTGTCTAATATCTCAGAAAAGCTAAGATATTACACAACATGGTAAAAACAAGCTAAGCTAAAATGAAATAAGCTCAGCTAAACTACAAACAGGCTAGACCAAGGCAAAGATAAGCTAAGTTAAGCTAAACCAAGATAAACTTAGATAGGATAAGTTAATCTATAAACAATGTAAGCTATGGTTACAAATAAGCTAAATTAAACTGAGCTAACACAAGATATGACACACTAAGGTAAAAATAAAGTAAGCTAAGCTAAAGTAGCCCAAGAGTTCAATAAAAGCTGCTCACATTTGCAGAGATTTATTGGAACAGACAAGTTACCAGTGTCTTCCCTGTATCCTCTGACTAGAAGTGTTAACCTTGTTTTATTTGTTTATGGGAACTGGTCCACCTTTAACGCGTCTAACCTCTGTTTGCAGCTCCCTCTCCACTCTTCTCCATCTCTCTGACTTGCTCCTGTCTCACCAGTCCAGGCTTGCTGGTTTCTCCTGTTCGACGATCCTAAAAAAAAAAAAAAGTTAAATTCACTTTATTGAGTTAATTCCTATATAGTAACCTAAACAGCGATGGACAAAATGTTTTGGCGAACAGACACAGATTAAAGCTTTATTGGCTTAAAATGCAACTTAAATATGTTTCCACTAAAGAGATGCACTAAATTTTGTTCTTTAAATGTGTATTTTTGCCCAAATATATGTACAATCTGTTTCCATCTGGGCAACAAAACTGTAAAATACAAAGTTTTGAGCTACTGAAGAGCAGTTATGGTCACATTTTAAAGCTACAAAAACATGTTTATCTCTGTCAAACTGTTGACCATGACTGCATTTCTGTTCCACAGAGACATTAATAAAACAGACGGGGAGTTTTCATACTTTTCTCGGCGGACTGGATTGGACCGTGTTGGCTGGCAAGGAGATTACAGGGAAGTCATCTGACAGAGTGGGAGGTGGGGATGAGGTGGCTGGAGTGCTGGAGGCCGGCGTTCCTTTTCCTCCTGCTCAGAGCGAAACGGAAACAAACGAAGTCAGCCGCGCCATTAAACATGGTGGAGCGCTGCGGCGCGACGTTCGTTCTGTACCTGACGTGCAGTGGAAGCGGCTGGGAAGGTGTGAGGCACTGTGGGAGAGCTCCAGGTTGGGCGACATGCCCCGGGAGGAAGGGGGCGTGGCCATGCCGCACAGAGAGGAGGGGCTCCACAGGGGGTCCTTTCCCCCACAGGAAGAGTTCAGTTCACTGTTTGAGTTCTGCACAAACACAAACAGAGAACTATTAGGACCACAGATAAAAAAATAAAAAAGGAAAGAAATTTGGACATTTTATTTAAATTCTGACTTCAATTTTCTGAGAAAAAAAGTCAGAATTCTGAAATTAAAATCATAATTATCAGATTAAAATCAGAATTCTGAAAACAAAGTCAAAATTTTGAAATTAAAACCAGAAAATGTCAGAAGTTTGAGAAAAAAGTCCTAATTTCAAGCAAAGTTAGAATCCTGAGATTAAAATCAGAATTTTTAGAAAAAATAAAATAAAATCAAACATTTGAAAAACAAAAAAAAAATTCTTATAAAATATTTTTTTAAAAATCCGATTTTTTTTCCAGCGGCCCAAAACTTCTTAAAATCATTTATGAAGAAATGAGGAGAAAAAAAGTCAAAATTCTGAGACTAAAATTTTTTTTTTTCAGCGGCCCAAATTCTCTTTAAATTTATTTAAGACATTAAAAACAAAACAGAAAAAAACAACAATCAAACTAGAACTGGGCAATTTGGAAAAAATAAAATCTCCCAATTTTTTCAAATGAGAAAAAAAAGTTATTCAAATGAAAACAGATTCATGCTCAGTGGCTGGAATTTACAGTGACACAAATGTTCAACATTCCTGATTAAATTTTTTTGATATTTTTCACATTAGAGTTCTTATAAAATTATGACTTCATCCTCAAAATATTTCAACTTTATTCTGGTAATAATAACACTTTATTTTCACATTATTTTGACCGTTTTCTTGTAATACTATAACTTTATTCTCTGAATTAAAAAAACTACAAATTTTAGCCTGGCTCCAACATTTCAGCGCAGAGTTGAAAGCCCAAATAAATAGGAGATTTTCCAAAAATGAAATCCATTAATCGTGCAGCTCTAAACCAGCTGATGGATGATGTTACCTGCCGTCTGGAGGTCTGCGGGCTGCGGTAGGACGAGGAGGACTGAGTCCCTGAGAGGGGCAGCAGGGACAAGGGCGGCGGCAGCCGCGGAGTCGAGAACGGCGTCGAAGAGGAACTTCCTGTCGAGAATAGTTGAAACTTTGAAGCTAAAGCATCTTTACATGTAAAGATGTTTTATCTTACATACAAAATGTAGATATTTTTTCCACACTCAATCACTAAATTTGATCACTTTGATTTTTGGCAATGAAATAAACAGAAATATGAGATAAATTTGGCATTAAAACGTGCCAATGTGTTTTCTCACCGTAGCTGCTGTGCAGGTCTGTGTAGGGGCTCGACGTGGAGTCTTGCGCCCGCAGGTGGGCTTGTGGGTAAAAGTTCTCAGGCATGGTGGCGTAGCCCTCCTCGCAGGACGCCTCCTTTGGGTCGAGGGACACTTTGGCACATTCAATGACGATATCGTGGATTTCATACTTTTTCCACCTGTAAAGAAAGCAGAGTGCCATCAGGAGGAGAGAAACGAATAAAACTAAAGAAGGATTTTATCCAGGAGGAAGAGGATGGGTTCACCTGGTGGGGTCAAGCTCGTGGTCCTTGGTTCCCGTCACCAACTCGGGATGTATACGAACATGTTCAAGCATTGGCTGAAAGGGTTTCACACAATTATTAACACTGACTTGTTTATCTAAATTTTAGATAAAGAGATTTTATTTGTTTTAGGGCCTCCTGTCACTTTAAATCCAAATAAGCTGCTGCTGGCGACGCCCCCAATTCAACGTTTACACTCACACCTGAAAATGGCTGCAAACAGATGTGCAATTATACCACCTCACATATTTAAAAAGCATTAGTAGAGCCTCCTGCACAACCATCCCGAATGCAGCAAGTGGTTTCTGGATTTTAGGTCAACAACAAAACACTTGTTTTTTTCCAGCAGCCATTGTACAACAGTAAAACCAGTTCAGTCTTGTGGGAGTACAAAATCATGCAAAATGTGAATTTTGCCTAGACTTTTTCACATTTCAGCAACATGGGTTATGAGCTCACCTTCACCACCTCCTCGAAGGTCTCCATGTTCTCCTTCATGCTGTAATGGGACCGTAGATAGGAGACGAAGTTGCATGGATACATTCCATAGAGCCTGTGGAAGAGGGAGTAAACGGAGGCGTGGAGGTGGATCAGGTAGACCTCGGAAACGTGGCCTGAATGGGAGGAGATGGTTAGCAGGATGGTTAGCTGGACGAACACGGAGCTACCAGAAGACTCAGCAGCCTCCTGTCCTACCTGGGTTCTTGAGGTTCCACGACGCCAGGCGGCCAAAGATGTCGAAATACTCCCAGAGGTGCTGCTTCCCGGCTTGAGGGATCATGGGAAGCAGAGTGATGAGCACCAGAACTCCGGTTATCAGCACCACTACGTCTGTGTCCGTCTGCAGGGAAAACATTGAGGTCATGGAGAAAACGTTCAGGTACCAGGGCAGAAGGATGATCTGGGATCCGATCAACGCTTTGGTCTGATTCTGAACTGAGAGGCGCCATTTTTTGTTCCTATGAGCTGAATGCAAGAAAATGAATACAAGCAATAAATCTGGATAATTAATTAAACAAATTAAAATGGTTTAAAGGAGGAAAGACAGAGACAGGAAGCAGTTCATCCAACCATCCATCCAACAGCCATCCATCAATCCATCCAACCACCCATCCATCAATCCAATCTACTAACCAACATCCATCCATCCAACTGTCCATCCAATCAACCATCCATCAATCCATCCATCCATTCATCCAACTGTCCATCCATCCATCCATCCAACTGTCCAAATGTCCATCCAATCAACCATCCATCAATCCATCCATCCATTCATCCAACTGTCCATCCATCCATCCATCCATCCAACTGTCCAAATGTCCATCCAATCAACCATCCATCAATCCATCCATCCATTCATCCAACTGTCCATCCATCCATCCATCCATCCATCCATCCAACTGTCCAAATGTCCATCCAATCAACCATCCATCAATCCATCCATCCATTCATCCAACTGTCCATCCATCCATCCATCCATCCAATCTACTAACCAACATCCATCCAACTCCCTGCTGTGTCCTAAATGCGTCTTCCAGAAGCAGGACTCTCCATTTTGAAGGACCGACCTTCGTATTTTAATCAGAGTGACAGGGAGACGGGTTCTGGTTCTCACTGCCACCAAAAACCAACAGCTGCATGAGAATCTCGATCATCCGTATCAAACCAAACCATCTCTCCCTGCTGCTTTGTGCCAACATGGTGGCTTACCTTGAGGCATTTCAGCAGTGAGAGCAGCAGAGGATAGCGGGCCATCTTGTGGATCCAGGACGGCTGCTTTCGGACCACGTGGCCGAGCAGCATGAGGGTGGGCAGCCGGCAAGCAGGTTTGGCCATACAGTCGTTCATCTTGTCCAGAAGGTGCTGGGCGGCGGGAAAACGGTTGGATGTATTTACAACAAGAAAAGTTAGAAAAGAACTGATGGTTTTCATGCTTAAAGGAATAAAGGAGGGAAACAGCCAGAATTACA
Source organism: Poeciliopsis paucimaculata (assembly GCA_903067055.1). Classification (NCBI taxonomy): domain Eukaryota; kingdom Metazoa; phylum Chordata; class Actinopteri; order Cyprinodontiformes; family Poeciliidae; genus Poeciliopsis; species Poeciliopsis paucimaculata. The sequence goes on along the minus strand of CAEGAD010007833.1, from coordinate 35,201 downwards.
GCTAATTACAAAGGAACCGGAGTCGGGTTAAACCAGACTCTCACCTTGTCGTGCGGCTCTCTGACTGAGGACAGGATATGCAGGGCCTGGGCGGAGTTGGTTTCCAGGAAGTAGTCCACCAACGCGTTCAGCAGCATGGAGCCTCGCTCTGGAAGGGAAGCAGCATTTTTAACCGGCTCGTTTGTTTACTTCTGCTCAGGTCGACGGAGCCGGGTGGACCCACCGGTGCTGAGCTGCTCGTTGATGAGGCTCCGGATCTCTTCGAGCTGCTGGAGGTCGGAGGTCTCCAGGAGCGGGAGGAGGTCCCCGACGTTGGGCTGCTCCCTGGCCATGGTGGCAGTGCTGGAGGTGGAGGCCGCGTTTCTCTCACAGTGTCAGTCCCGGCTTGCCTGGAGGACTCCTGGGGCCCGCCCACCAATACAGTCTCCAGGCACCGCTGGCGGGTCAGAACCCAAACCCAGAGTCAGAAACAGGTCCAGAACATCTCTGGGTCATGCTCATTAACATCGGAGAGAATTCTGCAGACAGGAGCTACAACTAACAATTAATTTAGTTACCAATTATTTTAACAATAATTGTTTTTTAAATTGGCACATCCTGCAGATTTCTCATTTAATTACTTAAACCTTTTCTATACAATAATACATTTTTTTAACATCAGAAAAACATTTAAAATGCGACAACACAGCATTCCTTCCACCGGAAGCTAACAATACGCAATTTGAGGAGTTTTGGAAAAAATATATTTAGGAACAAATGTTATTTTTTAAAATACAAAATTAATATTTTTGTACGGTTTTGGGTTATTTACTGCTCTGAATATGTTGTTTTTTCAGCAAGTGGATTTTTTTTTTTAGTTTGTATACGCCAATTGGCAATTAATCGATTAATAAAAAAAATTGGCACATTGTACAGATTCCCCTTTCATCCATTTAAGCCTTTTTTAATACAGTATTAGAAATACATTAACAGATGCAAATAAACAATTCAATATTTTTTTTTAAATAAGAAAAACATTTTAAGATGCAATAAAAAATTTTATTAATTATGATTAATCCTATTAGTAATTTTGCACTAATCCAGATTAGTTCTGGGTGATAAATTGATTTGATTGATTAATCAAAATTTGAGGTTTTGAAAATTAAATTTGTAAAAAATATGGATTCTTTTTTTTTTTTTTGAGTTGCATTTTGAAATTATTTCCTGTCATTGATGGATTGATCACAGTAATCAATCTCGCAAGAATTTTCTCATTTTGTGATTTTTCCTTAGAATGTCACTGAGTTTGTGTAGCTAGTCTGGAAATATTTATAATTTATTTTGGAATATTTACGCCTATTTTAGACGGCAAATGTGACTTCTTTAGTCACCATACCAAACACAGACAGTAACTTTATATCAAGTCAGGCTGGGGCAGCAGAGTAGTAGAAGTAACAAATACTGCCACCTGCAGGTGGGAGTTAGTGTCACTTAAAACAAATACTACTGAGCGTTTTTGTAGAAAATTTGCCATAAATTCACAGTTGTTCGTTAAAAATAGCAGAATTGCAAAAACAGGAGGTATTGATTGATAACTTGGCAGATAAAAACTGCATTGATTTGATTAATAAAATAAATCCAGGCCTTAAGTTTGGTTTCTTTTCCTGAGGCACCAACTTTCATCAACCTCATTTACAGAAAGTAATGAGAAAATGAAACTGTAGATCAACATTAACAACCTGAATGTTTTCTAATATCAACAAAGATTAGATATTCCGTTGGCAGCAGATTTACAGTGTAATCCTGACGGGCAGCTCATTAATGCCAGGCAGCTTATTCACCAACCTGGAACAATGATTCAGCACAAACCGATCTCATCTCATCGGCTCTTCAGATCTCACTTCAAACGTCTGAGCAGAGAAAGCTGCTAAAACATGACAATCAACTGAAAGTTTCTTCAAATGTATCTGCGCTTCTTCCATGACCAATCAGCTCAGCGCTTGTTTCTGATGCGGCGGAGCGAAACGTCCGCAGCTCAATCGTCCCTCTGTTTCAATCGACTGCTGACTCATGTGGCTGGACATCCGGGTGAGGAGAGCAGACACAAGCATGAGCAACGTTCAATGTGATCTCAGGCAGCCGGGGAATGTGGCGCATCACAAAGACGCTTTATGCAGCGCCGCCGCAACCAGCAAGGCCCTGGAAACCATAACTATTTGAGTGGGAGACACGAGTCGCTGCAGACGGTGGCAAATTGGGGCTATTGCAGATTAAAAATTTTAAAAAAGGAGTAAATGTTTGCCAAATAAGGCTGAAATTGAAATTTCTAGAATGAACAGGGAAATTTCTGAGCTTCAAACTTTAAAAAAGTTAAACTCTTAAAACTCCAAAAATTTTCAAAAGTCGAAAAGTTGTAATTTTTGAAATTCAAAAATTTCCATGTATTTCTTTTCTAAAAAATTCTAGAAGTTCAAAATGTCTCCTAACAAATTTCCAACTTTTGGACTCAGAAATTTTGTTTTTTCTTTAACATTTCCAGGATTAATCTCAACATTACTGAGTTCTCTCACACAAATGTTCATCTTTTGAATTTCAGAAAGATTTTGAAAAGGTTTTCTGCAAAGTTTCTGGCTATTCGGGCTATTTTTAAACAACTTCTGGACTCAGAAATTCTCTTGTGTTTTTTAGAAAATTTCTGAGATTAATCTCAAAATTCTGGAAATTTTTGTAGCAATTTTTTCACTTTTGCAGCTCAAATATTTTCTTGGTTTTTTTTCTAGAACTTTTTTATATTAATCTAAAAATTGGAGGGGGTTTTTCTGACTTCAATGGCACCAACAAGCCACCATACGGCTCCATGGATACTCAGAAAGAACATGAATAACTTTGTTTGGAAATTCAAATGAACCTTTCTGTCTGTGTTATTTGCCCAGTTTGCTCTGTTTTGGTGACAGAGAATCCATAATCCATGTTTTAGTTTGTTTGTTTATTTATTTTGGGTATTTAAAATGTTTTCCAGTTGCGGTGTTAAATATTTTTCAGAAATTAAAGTTTTATTTTCATCTAGGAGAGGTTGGACTTGAATTAATATGCCATTATTGTGATCAGAGGAGCCGAAAACATTTAGTTGTTGGAGCAGGGATGCATCTAGTAACATTTCTTTTTGGATTTAAATCTGGACTTTGACTAGGCCTTTCTAACACATAAATATGCTTTGATCATTGTAGGTTTCTCTGGGTATTTTTAGGGTCTCATTATGTTGAGAACCTGCAGAACTGCAGCAGATCCACTTCAAAACATCAAACGTCCAGAGAGCTCTCTACCAAAAGGATTAAATCTTTCCCTTTTAATTTCAAAACTGTTGAAAACTTTATTCCACACAGGATATTAGGTATGCATGTATATATAAATGTTTGGACAATAATTGGATGCTGTGCAGCTGGAAGTATTTTTGCTCTTACTTTCTTGCCTTCAGACAGAGGTTATTATGTGTAACTGTGGCAACCAGGTATCGTTTTTACAACTGGGAGCTGCTGGCTAGCATCTCATAAGTTCTAATCATGCCTGAACTACGACCCAAAAAGTCCAGAGGAGTTGAAAAGGAGACATCATGGATGCAGAGCAGAAAGAGAGGAAGTTCAAACTAACAACCATAAAACTAAATAGATGTTTAAAGAGGAGAAGCAAAAGCAAATGAGGTGGATTAGCAGAGCTGATGATGTCATCCAGGCCATGTTACCACTGTGATACCGAGTGTTAGCATGTCATGAGAATGTCATACAGAAAATCGTCAGTCAGAAGTGTCTTTAGATTTGTTGCAACACTGACTGCTACCAAAGACACTTGAATCATACGAGTTTACATAATTTTTTTCCCTCCCTTAAAAATAATTGTTGAAATGAATTGAAAATGCACTGAATTTTGAATTATTTTGCAGGCTCTAGCAAAAACATCCTGATGGGTTTAACTCGAAGAAACCAATAACAAAAAAAAACCCCGTGAATACTTTCTGCTGGCTGGTTGCATGTTTAAGGTACAGCCAAGCATTGAGATGCATTAAATGCAACGTGGATGAGTCAGAAAGGCAGAGGAGCAGCTGCTGCATGAAGACTGACCACTGGCTGCTGCTGCTGCTGCTTGGCGTAAACAACTCGCAGAGAACAATGGGCAGGCTTGGCTTTACTTTACCCGCTTCTAAAACACGAACATTTCTGTTCCGTGACACGTCGAGTAGCGATTCATCGAGGAATAAATAAATAACAGAGACCAAATCGAGATGTATTCTCTGGAACATCAAGTCTATCCATCACCAGGTCTGTCCAGTAGGGAAAAAACACAAGTCAACCCAGCGCCGACAGCTAACGTTAGCTGGGAGCAGCGACCCACACTCCGACCAACGTTCATTCCCCGGGTCACTCCGGCTCGGTTCGACCCACAGCGGCCAGAACGGTTCGGTTGGAACCCAACGCAACATCTGAGCCGGAACCCGCTGACAACAAACCGGATTATTCGCAAATAAGTGGAGCTGTTTACCTGTTAGAGTAGATTCACTCCACAGGGCGCCGCCATCTTGAACACCTCACAGCCCATCCCACCGCAGTCAGCCTCCGCTGTCAGGCTGCGAGCGAACTAATCCCGCAACTCCGAGCGGCTCTGCGCCTCAATGCTGCCGCTTTTCCACCGGCACCGAACCGGGACAGCTTCTGAAAATCATCCTAATCCCGACAGCCGACTCTCCGCTCCAGCTTTCACACGGATAATTGCTGATTCTTATCGCTGTCGCGCAGTTAAAGTTTGTTTTCCCATCGCTGCCGGTGAAGGGCTGAACTGTGTGTAATGCGGTTTCGCGTGACCCACATGCAGAGTGCGCATGCGCGACTTAGGTTCATTTATTTGTTTATTTATTTATTTAAAGTGAATTAAATAAGATTTTACAGAAACACGTCTGTGTAGGTTTTGTTTGTTTTGCAGAAGATAATTATTGCCACTGTAGAAAAAAAACATCTGAAATCTTTATGTCAAAATTCTAAATTTAAAGTCAAAATGATGATAATAAAGTTTGAAATTTGGTATTAAAGTTTTAATTCCGAGAAAAAAAAACTTTAACTCTGAGCGAAAAGTCTTAATTCTGAGATTAAGGTCAGAATTCTGTTAACAATATTTGCAATTTTAATAGCAAAGGTAGAATTCTGAGATTAAAATCGAAATTCTGAGATTAAAGTCTGAATTCTCATAGATTAAAGTCAAAATTTTGATTATAATGTTTTCAATTTTAACAAGTCAAAATTCTGAAATTGAAGTCTGAATTCTCATAGATTAAATTCAGAATTCTGATAATAATGTTTGACATTTTAATAATAATAATATCAGAATGTTGAGATTAAAGTCTAATTTCTCATGGATTAAAGCCAGAATTATGATCATAATATTTTACATTTGAATAATAAAGTCAAAATTCTGAGATTAAAGTCTGAATTATCATAAAGTCAACATTTTTACAACATGTCTTAAATTTGAATAATAACAGTAATAATGTTATAATTCTGAGATTAAAGTCATAATTCTGATATGAAAGTTTGAAATTTGATAATAAATTTAGAATTCTGAGAGATTAGAGTCAAAATTTTGAGATTCGAGTCCAAAATCTTTCAGATTAAAGTCTCATAATAACGTCAGAATTCTGATTATGAAATTTTAAATTTCATAATAAAACTACAATTCTGATTTTAAAGTCAGAATTCTTTCAGATTAAAATCAGAATCAACCAATACCAATCCTAAAACTTATACATTGTGGATTCCTAAATAAAACCTTATGTTGCATTTACAGATGCCAGTTTTTTGCCTCTATGATTTTTGCACACAAATGGAAGTATTTGTCAGTTCTTATTTGCAAATTCACTGAAATTAAGCCAGATTTGACATATCGCTCCATGAAATCTTAATTAAAATTCAGACTGAGACTAATATATTGTGCATCACATCAGGTTTACATAATGGCAGCATCATATCTCCACATTTATTTGATGTAAATGCTGTGTTTTCATTAACTGTAATAATTAACAGAAATAAAGGGGTTAAAAACATCAAATGTGTGTAAATAATCTGCTGCACTTCATAATGGAGTTACTGAAATAAATGAACATCGCAATATTTGCAATAACATTCTAATTTATTATGGTATTTTATATGATATGACGTTATGTCATATTAGGTTATGACACATTGAGGTTTTCTCCACTAGATGTCGCTCTTGCACTCAAACTTCATTTTGTCTTTCTTGCACCGAATCGCTCACAAATAATAACGATGATGAAGAAGAGGAAGAAGAAGATGATGATGATGTTAATGTATTTATTATTAAAATTCACTTTCCACTTAATTGCCTGAATAAAGTGTGGTTTTGTGTCGCCATAGCAACCAGCAGTTTGCTGTGCCTAGACAAGCAGACCGGTTTGGTGTGTGTATCTTTGGAGGCGCTAAAGACTCTTAAATCTTTCACACAACTTTACTTTATTTTACTTTACTTTGTGCACATCCAGTAAACCGAACAGAAACCGTTTTAAAAGTTAAAGTTTTTTGTTTTTCTTCTTTCTGCGTTTTTTAAAATCAATTTCGCAGAATGTAGGCTATTTTTATTTTTATTTTATTCTTGCATGTTTCACATGTTTGAGTAAAACAAATAAAATAAAATGTCTGCCCCGTCATGCAGTCGCGGCTGTTTTGTATAACTGTTCCCAAGGCCGCTGTTTTTCTAAGCAAATTTCCACCTGCTGCTTGGCCTTTTCATTGGCTGAAACCACAGTCAGATTCCCCTGCGAAGTTATCTGATTGAAAATCAGGGAGGGGAGAAAAAGCAGCGAGCTGCGATGATGCTCCTTATTCTGCTTTAACGCTTCTAAGACTTTTAGGAAACGGATTTTTCTTTCTCTGTGTTTCGGTTTTCCCGCGACGCATCTTGGATCTATAAAGTTTTTTATTGTTGTTTTAATTTGGGCTCAATTAACGGTGAGTCGGTGCCAACTATTGCACATTTTTTATAAACTGTATAAAAACTCAAGCAGGTCGTTAACCATATATTTTATTAAGAAAAAACTTCTTCAGAATTACATTCTAAAACATATTCTAATGGGTAGTTTATATATACATTTAACGTTATAATGACATTTTTAGAATGCTTCATTTTATTTATTGCCTTAAAAACTAATAGAAAATGTTCTGTGTGCAGAAACAACATGCCGCGGTCATTTCTGGTGAAAAACAAACGGTGCGCCTCTTATAACATCCACCGCGTTTATGAAGAGGAGCAGGGTAAGACTTTATCTGTAACTTTAAATGGGAAATGCATCACTTTTTATTCGCTAAATAACGATATTTGATCAAATGACGCATTCACTAAAAAATTAAAGTTGCTTGTTTTGTTGATTTCTTGTGCATTTATCAGAAGTCCCGTCGCAGCTGCATAGCACAGACTCATCAGAGGAGCCCCTGTCTGAGGGGCCCTCCCTGTCCGCAGACAGGTGCTCCCCTCCGGAGGACTCAGAGCCGCGGTGTCCGTTACCTGCTCACCCGGAGCCGACCAGCCCGCCGCTGGGCCCCTCACAGCCCTACTACCTGACAGGTCGGCACCTCAACCAGACCGGCTTCACATCAGCAGGGGCCTGTTACGTTTTAAGCGTTTCATATCTGAACCGGAAATGGTCCGCGCCATATTAGTAGGCAAGTGCAGCAAAGCATCCCGGGATGGCTTGAGGTCAGCAAAATAAAATATGTGGGTGTTCTTGACTACTTTGAGAGATTGACCCGTATGAAACTGAGATGTTCCTCGCACTATGATAGAGTTAGCAGCCTAGATAACACAAATATAAAATATAAAATGGAGGATCTGATATCCATCGACACATATCAATGTTTGAACGGATTTGTAAAGGACGCATGAACTCTTCAGATTAATAACAAGGTTCTGGTAACTGGCAGAGTAAGTACTTAAAGTAACAAACATGTAGGCTACATGTCGGTGTTAGCTAGCAGATAAAAGCTACAGTAGCTAAGCTAACTTTGCTAGTTTAGCTGTAAGTAGTAACCTAAATATCGTTGATATTTATCTTAGCATTAGACAGAGATCTGCAGAGTACTCAAGTAGTTGTAATGTTTGTAAGTTAGATAGGAACGAGTCCAGAGCTGGTTCTGAGCTTGAGGCTTGTCTATCGTTGTCATAGCAACACCGCAGCAACCGCCTGCCAAGATGGCTGTCAGTTACAAAGTTCACGGAGGTGTGACGTCGCATGAAAACTATGTATTGATCAGTTTTTGTGTATTAAATATGTGAAATGCTGCCAAGCTGATTGCGAAACATTTCCTGTTTTAGCCACAGTTGTTTATTTTTAAGCAGTTGTGGCGAAACCTGAATGCTACTTGTTGTTGCTAGGTAACCAAAGAGCAAGTGAGTTAGCTAACCTAACTTAGCTAGCTGTGAAAGGTGGAGTCTTAAGTCTTTACTCTGCCTACATCTCCCAGAATGCTGTGCGGTTCTGGGTCAGGGTTCAGTGAAAAGGTTTTTATGCAGTAGTCTGATTCTGCTTGTTCTTCTTTTCTTCTTATTAAACTTCATACTATCATCATCCTGCCAGTGGGACTAGATATGGAAATTAGTCACGTGGCTATAATCTTATATATTTGCATGTAAATGCTAAATGATATCCAATGTCCCATTTTTAAAGAATAAACTTGAAACTATGTACATGTTTTGTACTTCCATCTAGTTCTCAACTGCTTTCTAAGAAAAACACTCAGCAGTTTTTTTACAATGGCTGGTGGAAAGCTAAAATCTCATTATCAAAGAGTGACTTTGTGCACAAAGCATGCAATGAACGTGTTTTGTGTCCTAACCTGTTAAGGGAAGCAAAAATATTTCACCTTTCAACTTGTTCTCCCTGTGCTAGAGCCCCACATGGCCGAGTTCCCGCCTTACTATAAGCCTTCGTACGCCTGGGAGCCGGTGTCGTCGTCCTACGAGCTGCGGCAGCTGAGCTTCAGTCCCACGGTGCTGCAGCACGCCAGCAGCCTGTACGGCGGCCACATCAGCCGCAGCCCGCCACCGCAGCAGCCGCTGGACTGCAGCACGCACTACTCCCCCACCTCCAACACCTACCACTGCATCACCTGTGACAAAGTAGGCAGCTTTTCCCTTCACTGCATGGAATGTCAATATTTAAAATGATGATTTCATTTATTAAATTAAGGGCCAATCAAAACCAACCTCGCCTTGTGTACATTATTCCACCCACCTGTGTCCAAAGTGTGGCCCGGGGGCCCTTTGCGGCCCTCTGGGGCATTTTGGGCGGCCCTCTGAAGCTCAATTTTAGAATGGAGCAAAAAACAGGAACTAGAGGTTAAAAACTAGCATGGACCACACATCTCAGAAAAATGAAATGGAAGGCTGGGACCAGGAACTTTTCAGGAGTTTTGTTCCCCTGGTATGGCACAGACTATTTGCTACTTCATGGTTTTATTCAGAAAAGATTTCTCCATTTCTCCTTTAACACAAAACACTTTTTCAGAAAAGCTAAAAACGACTTCAAACTAGCATAAAAATGTGTTGTTTTTTTCTTTTGCGAAAATAAGGAAGTTTGTTTGAACTTTTGCCATTTCCGTCAACATTTTCTCCAAAATGTGCGTGAGAACATGTTGATGGCTACTGAATCACAGCATGTGGGTAATCCAGGTTAAGTCATGACTGAACAAGAGCCAAGTTGTTGTGAGTAAATCAACATTTGTATTTAATTTACTGAGGTTATTTTTTGCTGTTTTTTGTTGTTCAGGTGTTCTCAACTTCTCACGGACTGGAGGTTCATGTCAGGCGGTCACACAGCGGAATGAGACCTTTTGGTTGCAGCATCTGCAGGAAAACCTTTGGGCACGCTGTGAGTCTGGAGCAGCACATGAACGTTCACTCCCAGGTAAACAAAACCACAAATTACTTAAGATTTTGTAAAAAATTGTAAACTTGTAAAACTGATGAAACAGTGGTTTGTTGTCATGCTTCATTTATTTTATCGAAAGTGAAAATTCAATATGGCTGCCGAATAATGGCGGCAGTGAAAGGCCGTTTATTTGTACTTCTGATCGTTTTCATCTCGTTTACCATACTGTCATCAACATAATTATACGCTTTTGGTTTGTGTTAAATTCAGACAAATACCTTAATATTATTTTGTGCTGCTAACAAAAGTTAGCATAAACAACAATGGCATATTTAAACATTAATTAAACTATCCAATTATGCATTCAACACTATAAAAATCACAAATAAAGGTTATAGAGTGGGATACTGGTTTCAAGTCCAGTAATGGTGCATTTTCTTTGTACCTGGAAATTGGATCGGATTTTTCAGTGAAAAACAAGAACGAACTCTGAAAGTTGAAGCTCTTCCAGATAATCTGAGTTTTATACAGCTATATGCTGTAAAAAGAAAAGAAAAAAAACATTTGCAATTTATGGTAAAATACTGGCCGCTGTGGTTGCCAGTATTTTACTGTTATAAATACAGTATTTGTGCTGTAATATCAACTTAACATGTTTCTTTTGTGTTTGAATCAATAAAATGATTAAAAATGTATTATTAGCTTGTATTGCTAATAGCAGTTAGCATGAAAGCAGATGTTTGTCTTTGAAAATGTTATGTTGTGAATCTACAACAGAGACATTTGCATGAGGAATTTCAGATGATTTATGCAAAAAAACGTTTTTTCATCAGGAGTCAGAATAAATCCGTAAAGGACTTCAGTTCTACTTTTAAAAGATCGCAGTTTATTACTTGTAAAAACCATCAAATGGGGCTAAATTGTTTCATTTTATTGCATGTTCAGGAAAAAAGTTTTGAGTGCAAGATGTGCGGTAAATCCTTCAAGCGCTCCTCCACTCTGTCCACACACCTGCTCATCCACTCCGACACCAGACCTTACCCCTGTCAGTACTGCGGGAAACGGTTCCATCAGAAGTCGGACATGAAGAAGCACACGTACATCCACACGGGTAATTACTGCGGAGATCCTCCCACTTTGGAAAAGTGCAATATTTTTAAAATATTACACTTTTCAGGGCTGCAATTAATTATTTTAGTGATCGATTATTCCAGCGATGAAAAAATGATCACACTCTGCTGATTTTTATTTTAGTATTAGAAATACATTTAAAAAATCATTTTTAAAATGGGAAAATAAACAGTTTATTACCTAAAATGCAATAACACAGCAATCCTTTAGTGAACGTTTGACTATTTGTAGATTGATTAAGATTCATCTGCAGCTAAAACAACAGTTTTAGGATTTTAGCACAAATAAGTTAAGTTATCATTTGAAAATAGCTTTTTTGTATTTATTCAGATCATATATAATGCAATATTTAGAACTGTACAATTCACAGGACAGAACACAATACATAAAGTTATTTTAAAAGATTACAATAAAGTTGGATGAGAAAAAAGTTGAAATAATACAAGAATAAAGTCATGAAATTACAAAAATACAGTCACAGTATTATGACTTCATTCTCATATTATTTCAACTTTATTCTTGTTATATTATGACTTTAATTTTGCTATTTTATTTGTTATTTTTTTGTTGTGGTCCCTTAACACTCCTTCATCCATCCACACTGGATCTGTAGCTTTCATTTGATTTCCAGTTTTGGGTTTTGTTTCTGTCCAAAGACGTGCTGGATGATATCAGCTACTTTCCAGGTGCAGCATGGAGGAATTGTTTCCAGAGGTTATAAAGCTGCTGATAAATCAGAAAAAGAAGTTTAAACAAATATCCGTCAATTTGCATGTCTGGTTTTCCTGCTTCGCGCCGCGCTCTATAAAAGGAAGTCTGTTCAGTTGACATTTGTTGACAGCATGGCTTCTACAAATCTGAACAAAGGCGCGATTCTTCTCGATTGGTCGCCAATAGAAACTTTACCTGTGAGCTGAAAACATCTGATGCTGTTTTTAAGCAACTCTGATTTTTTGCAAATCAAATCAGTCAGGGTAAAAAATAAAAAAAATGAAAAGTGACATAATTTTAATTTTCGCAGGGGAAAAGCCACACAAGTGCCAGGTTTGCGGCAAAGCATTCAGCCAGAGCTCCAACCTGATCACCCACAGCAGGAAGCACACGGGATTCAAACCGTTTGGGTGCAATGTTTGCTCAAAGGGCTTCCAGAGAAAGGTGGATCTGCGCCGCCATCATGAGAGTCAGCATGGCATGAAGTGACGGCGCCTGAATGTTTGTACATATTAGATTTCTATTAAAACAACGAGTGTCAGGTGTGCCTGGGATGGCAGGACTCCCTCAGGCAAACTGAAATGTAATATATAGGAATCCGTCTTTAAATACAAACGTCTGTATAAATGTGAAAAATTGGTATAATTGTATATTTATATTCTGGTCACTGCAAAAACACAAAATAGTACCAAGTTTTGTGGCCTAGTTTCAATTCGAATATCTAAGACCGGCCCGTTACCTAGCAACCCCAGGGAAGACCGGCCCGTTACCTAGCAACCCCAACGGAACTCTTCGAAAATCTTTGTGCACTTGAAATAAAACAAAACTGACTTACAGGAAATAGGAGCTGGTTTTCAGTCAATACTTCCTTAATAAGTAAAATAAAATATTTTAACTTAGAAAGAAATTATTTAGATGATTTCACTTTGAACAGAGTTGGGGAGTAACTAATTACTTTTACTCAAGTAACTTTTTTTGAAAAAAAAAAAAAAACTTTTTATTATGCTGTACTTTTTACTTTTACTTGAGTATCTTTATTATAAAGTATTTCTACTCTTATTTGAGAAAAATGTCTGGATTTTCTACCCACTGAATGAAAAACAAACATGTTTTAACCAAAGATTCACCATAATCAGACACACACCTGCATTTTCTGTTAAAGTTTCTGAAGTTTTTTATAGAAAGAAACTGATTTGGGAAAAAATATTTTGTCTGATTTTGTTAATTTTTTGTTACTTATATGAATTATTGTCATTTTGGTTCTTAAAATACCAAAATTTCCACTTAATTTCATATTTTGGTTCATCTGATGATGTAATTTCTAAATATTAAATGATTGATCATTTCATCAGTTTCTCGGTACTTGAGTAACTTTTTACCAAATACTTTTTTACTTTAACTTGAGTAGTTGAGTAAAATATGTTGAAATAGTTCTACTCTACTGACCTCTGATTGCAAGTAACTTAAAAGTTACTTTTTAGCAAGATACAAGAGCCTATTTCAAGCAAATAAATCTGTAATGTTGATAAAAAATTACAAGTTACACTCGCAGATTATTTCACATATAATATTGGAAGAATCTGCCAGTGGAGCAAATACATTTTATAATCAATATTACAGAATTATTTACATAAGTTCTTATCTTGCAGAAAATTACTTGGAAGTTAATTTTGTCATATTTTAAGTGTACTTGAACTAGAAATTACACAAAACACTTTGTATTTTTGCAGTGTTTGAATGATTCAGGTTGTTGGGGATAATAAAAGATTTGATATGAATTGCAATCCTGAAAAATCTTTGTTTTTTCTGTTTTTGCGCCACGTTCTCGTCTAGAGCAGGATGTGGGATTCCTACAGGACTGTTAAAATCTGTTGCGTGACCAGAGTGATCCTGCAGCCAAATAACACACCTGGAGCGTCATGCAAATCCACGCGCAGCACCTGATAGTGAACTAGAAAGCAGCAGGAAGGGAAAGTTAAGAAAGCGTTCAGGAATTGAAACACAAATGGCTTCGAAAACATAAAAAAGCAGAAGTCAAATCAGAGGAAAAGTCATAAATTCTGCATTTAGTTTAATTGGGAAACAGGGATTAAAGAATGTGTGTGTGTGTGCGTGAGTGTGTGCGGGCGTGTGCGTGTGTGTGTGTGTGTGGAAAAGGGATTGATTACTTGAGTTAACTGCCACCCCACCCTTCCAGTCTGTTGGATTTACTTATAACAAACAAACGGCAACAAACGCCGCCTTCCTCAAACAGCAAAGCTGCTGGAGGCAAATCAGATCCTCAGGAACGGCCTTTAAATCTGACGAGGAGGACGACGCAGAAACAACGCTCACCTTTCACCACGGACGAGTCAGCACATCCACAGAAAGCCTCGCACTGAAAAAACAACATGCTAACCAATATTTTTAGTCTACTTTATAGTGCAAATGTCTTAGTCGAGAAGAGAAAACTAACTAAGCTCAATTTCAGCAAGAAATTAGCTTTTATTTCGCACAAAATTATTCTTACATAATGAGATTTTGGTCATTTTAAGGCTTTCTGTCACATTAAGTCTAAATGAGCTGCTGGTGGCTACACCCACAAACTGAAGATTTACACTCGCACGTTAAAATGGCTGCAAACACAAATATATTATATAACTGTACATCTTTAAAGATGTACAGAAGTGGAGCCTCCTGCACAACCACCGAGAATGCGTCAAGTTGTTTCTGATGGCTAGTCAACAACAAAACACTTGTCTTTTCCAGCAGCCATTGTACAGCGCATATAGCAGTAACCATCCTCTTCATGAGTCTGTATTAGGCAAACAGAGTGTCTTTAGTCAGAGGCTTCCTCAGATTTACTGTAATACAGACTGCCACAGGAGATCTTTCAACATCTACAATAACTCTTATTATATTAATATGAACTACAAGAATTAATAAAGTATTTCTGAATTTGAACTGAATTGATACAGCAGTAAAACCAGCTGACCAAATGTCCTGGAGCTCGATTTGTGTTGCTAGGCAACGGGCGGAATTCTGTTGGGGTTGCTAGGTAACGGGTTGAGCTTCTCTGGAGTCACTAGGTGAAGGGTCAGTGCCTGCTGATTTGTGACGATACATTACTCAGGTTTTTGAAATGACTCATTTTCCAGACACCAAAAAACATGAAGTTCCTGAACAAAAGGGGCCAGGGTTTTTTTTGTGTGTGTTTGTTTTGTTTTACAAACACTTGGTCTGTTTTTAGAAGCAGGGGGAACCAAAATGGAAGCACAAAAACATGCAAAATGTGAATTTTGCATAATTGAGACTCTATAAATAACAATTCCTTAATATGGATGTGAAAATACTTAAAACTTATAATGTGGGTAAAATCTCTTGTTATAAGTGAAATTATCTGCCAGTGGAACTTTTTCATCAATATTAAGGAATTATTTACTTAAAACAAGCTCTTATATCTAACTGGAAATTTACTTGTAATTTAGTTTTATCTTAATTCAATATATTTAGAAACTAGACAAAAAATATACTTAGCAAGATTTTGTGTTTTTAAGTGTTCTTCCACATATCTGTGGTCCAAACTGACCTTATTTCACTAAACGACTCGTTTTGCTTTTCTTTCAGGACTTTCTTCTTGCCACTTCAGCTAATTGTAAACCTCTGATGCCTTCACAGAACACAACACAACACCAATTTCCTCCAGATAAATAAAAAACCACACATAAATTATGCAAATTCACAATCTGTCTTTGGAAAACATTACTTTTAAACAGTTCACCGATTCTCACACACATTCAGAAGCTGCATTGATCCAAACAGCCAGTAATTCTGGATATTTTTCCAAATGTTGAATAAAATCAACCTTTATTTAATTGTTAGGCTGCGTCTTGCAAGCTTACAAATTCAAAATGGATGTGTGTGTGTTCTAAATGTAAAATATTTAAGTTTTTTTCAACAATGAAGGAAGAAAATCTAATTTGAAAGAGTTTCCACGACTGCAAACCATAGCTGCAGAAATCAGAGTATTCCTGAGAACGGACCGTCTGACAAACAAATCTGAGGTCTCTGTATGCAAAATTTGTTGGCAAATAGAGGCGACAGGGTCAGGGTTTAATCCTTGGGAACAGTTAGACATGCTGCGGCTGCAGAACCCCGGTGTGAGGAGTTGGAGCAAATCAAAACGGTGCACAGGTGAGCGGCAGAACAAAAGCCTGGGATCCTCCAGGGTGGGAGTGAGCAAACAGGACGCGAGTCCTGGAAGGGGAGGGCCACGGCTGCCACAAGTAGCCTGGGGAAAAACGGGAAAAACTGAAGGAAACTGTTCCTGGAGTCATTCCTGCTAGGCATGTTGCTGATTAAAAAAGTTTCTTTTTTAAGTAATATGGTTTCATTTCTCCTTGAAGTTGTGCTTTCAGAAAATGTATGCAATATTGTTCTCCTTAAAGATTAGCTGGAGCAGAAATATAAAACACACAGCTAAAGTTTTGCAAAGCGCACAAAGGTAAAGAGATAAAGCAGGATGTTCTGGATTTGTTTTGCAAATCTCTATGCAAATGAGGCCGCAGCCAGTACTCTGGAAGCCGTGCAGGATGTGAAGAGTGTGTGAGCAAACGCCCGAGGCATCAATGATGCATTCATGGAGTCCAGGGACGGAAGGAGTCGATCTCCTTACCGGAGAGTTCAAAGTGACCGGTGGGAATCTGAATCACTGTATACCGTTTTAAAGCTTCTGTCATCAAACCGTGCACTGCAAAAACACAACATCTCACCAAGGAGCTTCACAGATTCTACTGCAAATATATCAGTAAGCTAGAAATAAGAGAAAACTACCTTACAAGCAGAGTTACATTTACAAGCGTGACTGTATTGACAAAATGTACGTATTTCTATTTTACTGTGAAGTATTTCTACTCTTACTTGAGGGAAATTTCTGGATTTTCTGCAACATGTTTTAACCAAAAAATCAACCAGACACAGACACACACCTCCAGTTTCCGTTAGAGTTTCTGAAGTTTTTATTGAAAGAAACTGATTTGGAAAAATATTCTTGTTATTGTTTTGCTACTTACATGAATTATCATAATTTTGGTCTTTAAAATGCCAAAATTTCCACTTTATATTTTGGTCATTCTGATGATGTGATTTGTAAATATTAAATGATAATTTGATCAGTTACTCAGCCGACTTTAACCAAATAAAGTGTAAATAAATGAGTAATTTCTTGGATGGCTACTTTTTACTTTTTTGAGTACTCTACCCACCTCTGCTTGCAAGAAACTTTTCAGCTTGTTTTAAGTCAATAATTCCTTAAAATTCAAGTTCCACTGGCAGATTATTTCACTTATAACACACAACTTTACCAATAGTGGGAAATGTTGCAAGTTAAAAAAGTTATTTTTCATCTATTATACAAAATTCAGCTTTTTATTCTTACATTTGGGTGTCAACTGCCTCTAAAAATAGAAAACACAAAGCCAATTTTGAATGAATTTTGAATTTTCCAAATTTTCCAGAGATTTGGAAAATCTCTGGAATGCAACGTAACAAATCTGTTACCTAGCAACCCCGGAAGGCCAGCCCGTTACCTAGCAACCCCAACAGAAGGCCAGCCCGTTACCTAGCAACCCCAACGGAACTCTGCAGATATCTTGGCACATTTTAAAATAAGACAAAACTAACTTACAAGTAACTTTTCAGCAAGATGTCAGAGTTTGGTTTAAGTAAATAATTCCTTAATATTGATGAAAATGTTTTGGCAGATTATTTCACTTATGACATGTTTACCATATTTTAAGTTAAATAATCTGCCAGTGGAACTAGAACTTTTTCATCAATATTATTAAAACAAACTTATATTTTACTGAAGAGTTACTTGTAAGTTAGTTTTGTCTTATTCCAAGTGCACTAAGATATCTGCACTTGAATATACAAGTTCTAAAACAACATATTTTTACACACAAAAATTCAAAACTACTCAAAATATGGTCAAATTATCTACACATAAAGACACAAATAATTGAAATTTTACAAATAAAATGAGAAAAACAGCAAAACGTTTTTGTTTTTTTTTATGTTTAATGAAATGCCAGCATCACTCCTCAACAGAAAAAGTAGCTGTCTGCAGATTTCCTCTGTGTGACTGACGCCAGGAAGACGGCGAGCGATCGCCGCTGTCAGTGCGGGGCGTGATGCAGGGCTGCAGTCCTGCCTGGCTGCAGATAAGTCCTGTGGTGACGGCTAAGTGACGCTAGCTGATGTCCACGCCTGACTGAGCATTAGGAGTCAACAAAAACCATCAACCTCTTTTAACGTGTTTTCTTTCAACATTTACACCTGTCTTTAAAGCTGCTTCATGACATGAAGATAAAATTGAATAAAAGTCTAATTGAGGCAATTAGATGTACTTAAAAACAATTATATGAAGGTGACGTTAAATATATGTCAAATCTTGAAAACTAGAATTAACTTTGGTTTGTAATAAACAGTTTTTTTTAAAGTTATGTTGCTTCAACCAGCTGTTTTCTCTGAGTTCTTGGAAGGTAAAACTCCAAGTCATAAATCAGAACAAGAACAGAAAATGTCTGAACTTGGAAAGTCGGTTTTCTAACCAACCATGAACTCAAAATCCAACGTAAAATCTGAAATGTTCTGTGTTCTAGCAGCTTATCTCCTGGTACATTCACAAACATTTATCTTGTTTAAAGACTGATTTTTCCCCCTATATATTTATGGTATATTCACAAACATTTCTGTTGTTTAAAAACAGAAAATTTCCAGTATGTTTGTCGTATATTTCCTGTTATATTTAGAAACATTTCTGGTACTTGAAAACAAAATATTCTGTATTTTTACAGTATATTTCACAAGCATTGACATGAAACAACAGGAAAAAACATTTTTTAAGTTTTGGTTTTTTTACAGTGTACAATATATTTTCTTTTAAGGGTATTAGAGTGAAGGGGGGTGGATACAGATGTCTGTTACACTTTTCATTCCATTTTACAGTTATGTATTATGTGGTTTGCCACATAAAATTCCATCAAAAAGCAGAAGCTTGTGGTTGTAAAACGCCCCTCATGTTAATCTTTCTGCAGGTCGATGTGGTTAACCTCAAACTACCTGAAGAAACCAGACAAACCAGTGTTCCTCCACACTTCTTCACTTTTATTTGTGGTTGTTTTGGCGCTTCCATTGCTTTGCATCCAGATGAGCGAACCAGTTATGATTCATCCGGAAGAGTTGCTAAAGCTCTAAGACATCAAGGCGCAGGGTTTTTTCCAGACCTTTGAATATTTTGCATGCTGTGTGCTGCTTTGCATATTGCATGCTACATTTTGGCCAAATCAGTACAAATACAGATGAAGATTTCATTACGAGTATCTAAGGAAAAGCAGCCAATCGATCTCGCTTCTGTTACACAAACAAAGTTAAATGTGTTTTAATTTTGATCTACAGTATACAAGTTTTTTCAAAATTTTACAGTTATTAGGTGATTTAAAAGCTGGTGTTTTGCACCAGTAAACTGTGGGAACAATGCTTACAAGGGCAGCAGCCCAGGGCTCCAAATTTTGGGGGTGGCCCACAGATTTTTATTTTATTTTTTTTTTTTTATTGAGTGCATGTTTTTTCAGACATATTTAAATAAAACTATGTGTATTATGTTCTGACCTGTGAATTTTATAATGAGGTGTTGTGTTTTTGTCTGACAATACTGGATGATGGTCAGCTGACGTGTTAATTCCTACCTATTTTCACTGCTGTGAAGTATGGTGATGTTGATTAATGTGCAGAGCTAAATATAAGTAATTTAGACATTATAAGAGTCTAGGGCCATTTCAGGTGAATTGTAATAACATTTTGGGGGTTTTCCAACATAAAAAATGCTCAAGTATTTGAAAGTTATTGTAAATTTTGGAGGGAATAACAATAAAAAATATAATTATTCAAAAAGTTGGAGTTTTTTTTTAACATTTGTGGCTCTGAACACATTTTATTTAGCTGGACTGGGAGTCAAAATAGCTCTTTGGACTGTAGGAGATGCAGTTAACTCATGAAAGACATAAAAATGTTACAAAGTCAAAAAAAATTTAAGAATTCATATGAGAATAAAGTCATAATATTATGAGAAAGACTTTATTCTTGTAGTATTGAAAAAATAAAATAAAGTTATCTTCATGCAAGTTTATTCTTGTAATATTATTACTATTTTCTTATTATTTTTAATTTCCTTAATGTCCCATCATATAATCTTGATGTTGGCCAAAATTAAAATAAGTTTGGCACTTCTGCTTTAGTGGATGAGGCACCAAACAGTTTCCAGCCCAGGGCCCCAAATTCTTCTAAATCCGGCCCTGCAGATCAACATAATAATCCATTTGCCTACAAAAGTTGAGTCTCAAACTTCGAAGTCATGCATCCAAATGCAGATTTCCTCCTCAACTGATAAAAAACCGCAGCTGCTGAGAAGAAAGAGCGGAATGTGATGAGGGAAGTCAAAGGAATGAGTGAAAGCAGAGGGTTGAAATCATCGGGCAGCAGCCGTCAGTCCAGGCTGCCTGATAACCTTATCATGGCTTCTCCACGCTGTAACGGCTGCAGCAGCAGTGCGACGGGGAGGAGCGAGCAGATAGCGACTAAACGCCGCGGGACGGGACGTCTGTGAGCAACGGATGGCCGAGACAAAGAGGAAAGACGAGAAAGATCGAGCAAATCTTCAGCACTGCCCAAACAGATTGCCAGTGACAATCAGCTGGGTTTTCTGTCAGAGCTTTACTGGAGTTGGGCAGTAACTAGTTACATTGACTGAGTAGTTGTGCTGATTAATGGCTTAGTATATGTGTCAAACTCAAGGCCCGGGGGCCAAATCTGGCCTGCTGCAGCTTTTTATGTGGCCCTCTAGGTCAACAAATCCCTCCAGTTTTTCACAAATCTGCAAAATTCACACAAAGTCAACAGATCACATTGTTTCTAATCTTACTGCAAATTTATTCTCAAAATTGGTCAAAAACATTAGGTTTAATTGTCTATTTGATGTCAAGGTACTGTCCGCCAAATAAAAAAGTCACTTTTAGGGTAAATATTATAAAAATTCCCTACAAATAATTCTAAATTATCACCAAAAAATCTGTGATTTTGATTGCAAAAAACCCCACAAAAACAATGGATGGACTGATCAGCATGAAAAGATGTTCAATATTATTTAATTTTAAGAAACTCTTGTTGGATGCTGAAACAAACAGCTAGTGATCTATTTAGCAGTTTAATAGGTTTTATCAGTACATTCTGGGACAACCGGCCCTTTAAGAACATTCAGATTTTTAATATGGGCAAAATAAAAATGACGCTGCTGGTTTAATAGATTGAAATTAGTTCCAACTGATTAACTAACAACTCAGTCCAAACTTTCTGCAGGCCAGAACCTCCATGTTGAAAGTTCTCAGGGGCCAAAATTAAAAACACAAAAATAATATCGTTGTGAATTAATTTTCTTTACCTGCCCAACAATAAATCAAATTAACGTTGACTTTTTCTTTATTTAATTGTTAAAAATGACTTACAGTGATGCTGTCTGTAAAAGAAGACAAACTTGAACTAAAATAAATAAGGTGACAGATGGATATCCAGCAGCATCTTAGATAACTCTGTAAACACTCAGACGAGTGAAGCGTCTCTGTTTCTTCCTCCTGGGATGATAATCTGTTGACAGTTCCAGGGCGGGACTGAGGAAAAATCTTGTTTATTCAGATCCTTTTTAAAACACAGGATTTCTCAGATTACTTGATCGCAACTTTTACCAGCAGCTACAAATCCAACATATTTGCATGAAGAATTTTTAAAGAACAGGTTGGTAAACTGTAAGCTTTAAACCCCCCCACCTCCCCCACCCCCCCCCCCCCACGCACACACACGCACACGGACAGGTGTTGTCTCGCGATAGTGTTGAGAATGCTGCCCTCATGTGGCCAGAAACGGCAAAGCAACAACATCATTCTTACAGATTTAAAAACTTGATTTTTCCACAGTTTTATCTTCTAGTACAAGATTTGAACTTTAAACGAGTAAAATGCAGTAACATAGTAAAATATTCAAAAGCCTACACATAAAACCAGAGGAATAATTAATTAAATATTTTGTAAAATGATTTAAAAAGCCTCCAGTTGCTTCAGGTGGTTGTGCTGCGTAAAGGTTTTTCTTTATGTTTTTATTGTTATTATTTTCAGTTATCTTACAAAAAGAAGAATCAGTTGTTTGTCTTTGTTATTAACGAAATAATTTTGATGTGTTAATTGTTTACGAACTGTAGTCTGAATATTTTAAAGAAACTTACCTATCCATCATATTTTGAAATTAAATTATACATTTTTAATCAGCAGTACATGAAACTTTTGAAATCAAACTATGAAAGTTTAATCTAAAACCCACAAAAAATACATTATTGTTTCTTAAATTAGAATATTAATAACTAAAATACTGCTAGGAATTAAAAAATGTTTTAAAAAACCTCTAAAAATACACCAACTCTAAAAAAATTAATTCTGTCAGTGCAAATATTTCCAAATTCAACAGAAATTATTTCAGATGATCTAAATAATCTGCTTAAAATTCTTAAATAACTCATGACATGTAACGCATGAGTTCTTTTTATTCTTTTTTTTAAAGTTAAGCATATAATGTGTTCTATTTTTTCTTTACAATGACAGGAAAATAGAAATGTACAACAGAAAATATGGTATAATAGAGAATACAATATAATTTAATATTATTCCGACATCAACTCTAAAACTTTGTGAGAAAATTAAAACAATTCAAAATTAGTGAGTTAACAAAGTTTAAATGACTAATTTCTTTTAGTGTTGTGATCCAAGTCTGACTTCTTGGTACAACAATTACAAAACATACAAAAAATATTGTTACTGCTAAATTCTGTAACAACATACTCGTCTTCAAAAAGCTAGCTATCTGTGTAGGCAGCTATTTTTATTTATGTGTTTATTTTATTTTCATACCGGTTAGTGAATCATAGAATTTGGCTCTGGAAATGGAAGCGGAACCTTTTACATCGCGAACTTGTTTCCGCCCGAGTTTATTTTGCACGCACAACGTGGATGTGAACGTTTCTTATTCGTTTTTCGCTCGCTTTTAACGGTAGCAATGGCGGCTGCCGGTGCTGCGGATCAGGGGGACGCGACGCTAAACTTTACCCTGAAGGAGCTGCGTTTGTCCGGCCGGAGCGGAGAGGCCACGCCGGGCGGCTCGTCCGCCGTGGAGCTGCGGAACAAGAAGCTGGTGTGCGTGGAGTATCCCGCGGTGGTGACCAGCGTGGAGGGGATGCTGGAGACTCTGGGAGGAGAACACACGGTGACGAAAGTAAGCGGAACCAACAGCTGCTGGTTCGGGTGTTGTGTGACATTCGGCTCCATTTCTGTAAATGTGTCCAAATTCACCGAAACAAAATAAAAAACATTACAGGGTGAAATATTCTGTTCCACACCGGAGTTCAGAAAAATAGATAATAATAATTAACTAGTTATATTTACTTTAGTAACTGGTGTGAAAAGATGTATTTAGGAGTATTTTTTTTATTTCTGCTCTTGAGCAAGAGTTTTGTACTTTTTACCCACTGATTGAAGATCAAACATGTTTTAAACAAAATTCACCAGATATAAACCCACACCTGCAGTTTTCAGAGGTTTGCTAATGAAAGAAACTCATTTGGAGAAATTTCTCCTGCCTATTGTTGTTATTTTTTGTTACTTTTATGAATTGTTGTCATTTTTGTCTTTAAGATTAAAAAACTCCACTTACCTTTATATTCATGTCCATCTGATGACGTAATTTTTAAATGTTAAATGATTAATAACTTGATTAGTTATCAGTCTCAGTAGACCTTTTATTCAAATACTTTTTTTCTCGAGTATTTTCTTGGACGGCCACTTTTTACTTGAGTAAAATTATGTTGAAGTAGTGCTGTTCTTATTTGGGTTTGGGTTCTCTACCACCTCTGAATACATTAAAGCAGAAGCATGACATTTTTATAAAATGTATATTTTTTTACATATTTGTTGAAATTGTCACAATGTTGTGACAGTGCGGTATAAAATAATCTGTGAAAAACATTGAACTCCTCCGTCCTCTCCCAGTGGTGAATAAAATCAACCAATCAGAGCCTGGGGGCGGGACTTAGCGCTGTCAATCACTCTTGGTGTGCCATTGCTCATTGCACTCTTGCTATGGAGTAGCTAGCAGAGCCTGTTGTGAATGCTAATCCTAGTTAGCATGGCCACCAATCACAGTAACGTCTAATGGTGTTTCTCTGCCATTAGATAGTTTAGTATTGAGTACTTGAGGATGATTGACAGCGCTAATACACTCCTTTAAAACTATGTCTTTGTGTTTTTTCTTTTAACATTTTAGCATTCAGTACTAGAATTATCTGCTTACGTCTTTAAAGATGGGAAGTTTATATTGTTATTGTGGTTTTCAATATGATTATTGATTATTGAACTCGTATTCTGAACAGACGTTCAGTGACCCCAGCAGGCGACTGGAGATGCGTTTCCGACCCCGTGACCCCTTCTGCCACTCTATGTGCGGAAACCGGCTCCCGTCGAGCAACCTCCTCCTCAGGGTGCGACGGCGGGTCCGAAAAAAAGACCCCAAAGACGCTCAGATCCAGATGGACATCCTGGGAATCATCGGAACGACGTACAAGTTCCAGGGTAAAACCTGCTTTACTGCCTCTCGCTTGTTAAATTATCTGGAACTGAAAACGTGTTTTTGCTCTGCAGGGATGGTAGACTTCCAGTGCCTTGCTGTGGATTCCCAGGACGGAAAAAATGTGTCTCTATACGACAAAATCATCCTCCGTAAAGCGGAGAATCAAGCGTTCTTCGCGCAGGACGTTCCTTACTTCCTGCCCCCGGCCATTTTCTCACGCCTCGACAGTCCGGTGGATTACTTCTACCGACCCGATGCCGTTCAGAAGCTGATGTCTTCGCTGTAGGTCGACCAGAAGCCAGGGAGAATACGCAAGAGGATTAGTGCCACTGAAAAATAACATTTTGTCTTTAGTCTCAGAATTTTGACTTTCACCTCAGAATTCTTTTTTTTTCTCAGAATTCTTTTTTTTGCTCAGAATTCTTTTTTTTCCTCAGAATTCTGACTTTGTTTTCTCATAATTGTAACATTAATGCCAAATTTTGTTTTCCCACAAAATTTTTACTTTTTTTTCTCTGACATTTTTGAATGGATTTTCTCACAATTCTGATTTTTAAACTTCAAATTTTATTTTCTCAGATTTGTTTTCTCACAATCCTAACATTAATGCCAGATTTTGTTTCCTCAGAATTCTGACTTGTCTGAGATTATCAGTCAGTGATCCTAATCCTCTTCCATAGGGGAACGAAGGAGTTTGATTCGTTCTGTAAATGTTTTCCTGCTTTGCGTTCGCAGCCCTCTGCCCGTCAGTAAGAACTTCATCGGTTTGAACCGCGCCCGGCGGCCTCACAACGCCATCTTCGTCAGCTTCACGGACCCGGCCGTTCCCACCGAGTGCCTGGAGGCGGCGCGGGTCAACTGGGGTCGACTGTGCCTGAAGGAGCAGGACCTGGAGTGCCAGGAAAAGGTCAAGAAGGTATTTGTTCAGCTGAAAACACGGCCGGCCCGACTCTGTTATGCAATGTTGAACGGTTTGGTTTTATCTAATCTCTGGAAAACATTTTGCTGCTCAGATGTTTGAGAACCGACCCATCTGGTCCCGCAACGCCCTCAAGGCCAACCTGGACCTCCACCCGGAGAAGCTCAAGCTGTTGCTGCCCGTCTACGCCTACTACATGGTGAGCATCACGTTCTGCAGGCAACGCAACCAGGGCGGCAACCTGGAGACCGCAGGGCAATGTTGCAGCAAAATGTTGCACAACTAGAAGCCAGAAAACTGCTGGGCCTCCAGTTGTTCTGTCTTATTTTCTCTTTCTTCTTGTTGTTTTTCATTTTCTTGCCCATGTTTTTGTTTCATTCTTCATGGTTTTTCTTCTTCCACTTTCTATTCTTTTATTTCTTTCTTCCGTTTTCCTTTTTTTCTGTCTTCTGTCAACTTCTTCCTCTTTTCTTTCCTCGCTCTTCTTCTTTCTTTATGTTGTCCTCTTTTTATCTTTCGTCTTTCCTTCTTCCAACCTTTTCTTCCTTTTGTCTTTTTTAATTTCATGAAATAAAAAAATGAATCAAGTCAATAAACAACACACTAATTTAAAGGTACATTTATTTCCGTAATTAAATTTAGAAAGTAAAACTTCTAACATTAATTCTGAATCTCAGAAAGTTGTCACTACAAATAAAGATCAATTTAAAATTCTATTTTAATACAGAAATGTGACATTTTGTCAAACTCCAGCAGACTCAGAGACGCTCAGGCTAAACCACAAAACGTCTTTGCTATCTGGGGAAACTCAAATCAAATAAATGGAAGGTTTAGTGGAAGGAAAAAACATGGCACATATGGACAGGAATAAGAGGCCTGGACCGGATTGTGTCAGTTGTTAACCTCCAGGTGTTTTTTCTCCAGGTGACCGGACCCTGGAGGAGCCTGTGGGTTCGGCTCGGCTACGACCCCAGAAAGACCACTGAGTCCAAGAAGTACCAGATGCTGGACTTCAGGATCCGGGTCAGCTCCAAATACGGTGAGGAGAACCAAAGCACTGCATCAAAACACCAGCCACCATGTTCCTGATGAAGTTACAACGTCATTAATAATCTGGTGCTGTTCAGGATTTATTGTTTGTTTCCTAATCTGGAAGAAAATGTGGGCTGCAAGTAATTATTAATCGATTAATGCATCGATTATTCTGATGATTAATCAGATTTAAAAAATGGCACACTACATATTTTTTAATTCAACACTTAATAGTTTTTTATACAATATTAGAAATATGTTAAAAGATGCAAATAAATAATTCAATTCCTTTTTAAATTAAGAAAAACATTTTATGTCTAAAAATCTGAAGCAGATAGTTTTGGCTAAAGCATATTTACATTTAAGGTGTTATTACCTTACATCTTATATATATATACATATATATATGACATTTACTGTATTTTGGTGTAAGTTCTGCTCTGAATATGTTTTTGTTTTCAGTAAATAACCTTTTTTGAGTTTGAATACTCATGTTAACAATTAATCGATTGCTAAATTACTTGATTATTTCAAAAACTAAGTAATTGCAATTAATTTAGTTAATAATTTCAGTCCTGTAAACAACAAATTGTTTCAATGAATTGTAATTGTTTTCTCTAAATCTCAGGGTCAAATCTAAACATACATCCTGGTTATTTGATCTCTCTTCTAGAGTTTGGTTGAGATTGTTGGTTTTCTGACATATTTTTGATTTTAACAGGTTTTCTATGGTGTTGAGTGTTTAAGAGAATGACAGCATAGATTTATAGGTTTATTTAGCCATCCTAAAACCAGTTTCGTGCTGGTATTAGCATGTTTCATTCAGTTTGTTACCGTTACCTGGACTGTCTTCATGGTTTTTGCTGAATGCCAGCCAGCTGTTTTCACCATGCTTTTCATTCGTTTGTTAAGGCCTCACTCCACCCAACATACCGGTGAAAGCCAAGAGGAGCACCCTGAGCTACAGTCTGCCGACCACGCTAAACAAAACAGGTTTCAAATTCGTGCAAATTTGCTTAAGAGTTTTGATTGTAGAGCTGAAAAAGTAATGGTACAAGCATTACATATTAGTCAATATTAAGGGTTACTTTGAAATATTTGGCATGAATATTCTCTCAGATTAAATATCTATTGATATATTGATTTGATTTTTTCTACAGCCCTTTTTCATTGTAAGAAACAGAATTATCTTCACCATAATATAATCTTGAGACTAAAGCAGCCACTAATCATTTCCTAAGCTCCTCCGGCTGCCAGCCTGATGGATATTCCCGCCCCAGAAGGCCCCGGTACCAGTCGCGACCCGCTTCCCGTCTCCTTCCAGCTGAAGGTCGGTGAACAAAAACACCAAGAAAATAAACAGTTTTAAGTGTTTTGTTCTGAAACGACCCCCTCTGGTTGTGCAGGAGTCTGCTTACGTGTTCAGAGACGGTTTGCTGCCTCCACACAGGCAGATGTTCTACCAGCTGTGCGATTTGGACGTGGACAGGTACTGGTACCGGGCGTCTTTAACACTCTGTCCCGCCGTGGCCAGCGTTCGCTAACGGTTCTGCTTCCCCAGCATCAGAGAGGCGATAAGCCAGAACGACGGCGAGGAGCGGGAGTGTGACGAGCGCGACGGCTGGTGTGTCGTCGGCACCACGGATAAGCTGAGAGACATCATCTCCACTATGATTAAGAAGGTGGTCAGGGAGAAGAAACCAGGTATGAAAAACAACTGTAATGGATTTCCTCTTTTCATAATCGACTAATCAAGCAATAGTGAGAAATCCCACCTACAGTTCAGTTCATCTTGATCTAATCTTAATCTGTGCAATTATTTATACTTGCCTGGATTTAAAGCACTAAGTCAAATTTACATTTTGGATATTTTTATATTTCTACAGCAAATGTGCTTTAAAAAAAAAAAACACCCAGGTGTTTTTGGGCGTCTGGAAAATTAGCCGTTTTAAAAACCTTTCAGTTGTTGAGTAAATTCCATGAGCGCTGCACCGTTACCTAGCAACCCCGGCAGAGTTCCGCCCGTCACCTAGCAACCCAGGCTGAGCTCTAGAACATTTGGTCAGCAGGTTTTACTGCTGTATGTGCTGCACAACGGCTGCCGGAAACCAAAAGCGGCTTGCAGCACTCTTCCTGGTTGTGGAGGAGGCTCCACTTCTGCTTTTCAAAGATGTATGGTTGTACAATTTGCAGCCATTTTAATGTGCGAATGTGTGTAAACGTTGAGTTGTGGGGCGTGGCCTGCAGCAGCTTGTTTGGATTTAAAGTGAGAAGACGCCCTGAAACAGGCAGAACTGAGCAGACAGAAATCTTATTATCTAAGAATGATTGTGTGTAAAAAAATGTAATGAACATGTTTTGTTTCACCTGTAGATCTGTCCTAACCTGTTCATGGAAGCACAATGGGTCACCTTTAAGGATAATGGCTTTTTAAAAAAAATTTTATCCTTCAGTTCATTTTCTCTCCTTTTCTTTCAGAAAAGCAAGACAGATTCCCAAAAAGACGACGGAAAGGACGTTTAAATTACAAGGTGAAAGATCCAAAAGGAGAGGATGAGGAAGAGGACGATGAAGAAGAAGAGGGTGACAACAAAAAAGACGAAGAGGAAAACGAGGATGATGAGTTTCAGCCTTCAGAAGGAAGTGAAAATGAGATGGAGACAGAAATCCTGGATTATATGTGACGAAATAATCTGGTATCATTTATGTAAAAAGTCAGGGTTTTTTGATAAATGTAAATAAAGAAATAAGTTTCTTCTAAAGCTAAAGAGTCTTTATTTGTAAGATCTTTCACTCATTGGAGATCAGGTTGTTGTTCGGTGGTCCAACAGGAAAATCTAGGAATCTTCCTTTCCAGATTCTCCTCCAACCTGGAAAACGTCAAAGGAGCCATCCTGGTTGTGTGATTACAAACAATCAATCGAATAATAATTATTTGTCGATTAATGGTTCACTAGATTAAAATTAGTTCCTATTGATTGCCTATTAATGTCCGTTAGACCTTATTTAGTGCTGTAATTTGGCCTCCAACCAGGAGAGGGCGCCGCTGCTCATCCTTAAGTAGAGCAGTTGATACAGAAACAGACAGAGGAAGGGAAAGAGAAATGGTCCAAACAAAGCCTGATGCGAGATCCAAAGTGCGCCTCATTCGGTTCTGTGGTGAATATAAACAACCAAGAATTACTGATGTGCTGCGAGGCAAAACACAGAAAAATGACAACAGATCTTACCTGTATTTTGGTGCTAAACTATTCAGTGATGTAAAAGCTAACAGAAGTATTTTAAAGTGTATTTGAGCCACAGGGACTTTATCTTCTTGGTTTTAGGGAGAACAGCAGCAGCAGCAGAAACAAACACACAGTGACACTGTTGTAGTCAATTCCACTAAAGATAAACGTATGATTTTTTCTATATTTATATTTTCATTGTTTAATCCTGGAATGTTCTTCAGGTGATAGAAGAGTGATTTTGTAACTTGTTTTTATATGTGTCTCTGAAGGTTCATGTTTGAATTATTTTTATTTATCCTTGAATATTTGTCTTCATGAGAGCATTTAAAGGTGCAGCACACCTAAAACGTAGCCTTTCACATGTCTGGTTTTAGTTTATTTCTTTGCTTAAGTAAATTTCCATGAGTTGGTCACTTGGCAAAAACATTTTGGCTCGCTTTGAGAAACTGATATGACACTCTGGATCTTTTCCTGACGTGGAAGTTGAGGAAATAAGCAAATGTATGGTCATGTTAAAGTCAATTTTCAATCAAGTTAAAAAAACTGACATTAAACTTTACATGACAACTGTTTTTTCTTTATGTGAAGGGTAAAATTTATCTGAAGAAAACTGAGAAACATGCACATATGAGCTGGTTAATGATTATGTGTCATGTCTGCACATGTGTCAGATGCTGTTTAAAAAGAGCGAGCCTGACAATCATCCCGGGTTTTATTCTTGATGGCGGTTCTCGGGGTTTTGGTTGCTCTTTCCGTTCTGCTGGAGATCATCTCTGCCACCTCTGTAAGTCCTCCTCCTAAAGCAAAACTCACACAAACAGAATCAGAATTATCTACAGATAACCACATTCTTATATTGCTTCTGATATTTTCTGTTTTTACATTTTAAAAAATGATTTATTTAAACCTAAAATGAATGAGTCAGAGTTTCTGTTTGTAACCCTTGCAGCTCGGGGTTGTTTCCACCGAGGGAGGGCCGGTGGAGGGTCAGAACCTTCTCCTGGGCTACCGTCGCTACATGGATGTTTTTAAAGGCATTCCCTTCGCTGACATCCCTGGAAGGTTTGAGAAGCCAACGCGTCACCCAGGGTGGAGCGGTGGGTGACCCCAACATGCTGTCCAGAACAACATCTGTCCAGAACAACATCTGTCCAGAACAACCAGGACAGATGTTCAAGTCTGTTTATTCCAGACTTGAACAACTTAAATGTATTTCCTTTGGTTTATTTTAAGTTAAATATGTAGTGGGAGAGGTGTAATTTATTTAATTATACAGTCTTACACTTATTTTGATAAAAATATAATTACAATTATATTTTATTTTATATATTTTTACCTCCTAAGCATTAAAGTAAACATGCAACGTTTTATTTAATTTTTAATTTAATTAAATTTTTTTTTTTATTTAAATGAAAACATTCTTTTCTGTCCATTCTCAGCTTCCATTGTTGAGAATGGACACTTTATTTGGGTCATTTAATTTTTTTTTTTTTTTAAATGGCTGCTGTAATTTGGCCTCCAACCAGGAGAGGGCGCCGCTGCTCATCCTTAAGTAGAGCAGTTGATACAGAAACAAAGACGGAGGAAGGGAAAGATGTGATACTTGCTACTACGAGCTTAAAGGTTAAGATGATTCACGCAAATGAAGGACTATTATATTTGAAAATCCCTTTAAAAGCACTTTTGACTACTTATTTTAATAGTTTATACACCAAAAACAGCGTCATATGCATTAATATGGACAGTTATACGGTTACATTATCAGTACAGCAGCAGCACAAGCTAACATTAACGCTCTTCCCATATTTGGTCTTCCTTATATCCGCTCTCGGGGATTCAGCCAATCAGCGCCAAGAAAAAATGAATGGCGCTACTGAATTGGCTGCTTTGTGAACGGCAGCCAATAGCGTGTCAAATAGCATTTTAGCTAGGTATAGGCCAGGCTTCTCAAGCTGCATTTTCGTTCTTTTTTTTAAGTTCAACAAAAATATCACTAATAATGAGGTGTGTTGCCGAAAATAAAAAAGTAAGAGAAGCACTACTTCAACACATTTTTAGAACTTAGCCGTTCAAAAAGTTGCTCAAGTGAGAGTAAAAAAGATTAAAAAGGCAACTCTGTTGAGCATCTGAACATCTGATTTAATGTTTTAAAAATAGTCATCAGACAAATATGTAAAATTATGGCCAAAATTCTTGTATTTTAAAGGCTAAAATTAAGTAAAAATATACAAAATAATATATTAAAGAGTAGAAACTTTATAAAAATATTACTCAAGTAAAAGTAATATGTACAGTGTAGTAAAACTACACCTAAAAGTATTTTTTTTTCCCCAAAAGGTTACTCAAGTACATATAACTGAGAAATTGTAACGAGTTACTATCCACATTTAGATGCATGAATGCATTGAGTTGATGCCATTTGATTGAATTATTTTCTACTGGTTAATTAATCAGTTAAAAATGCCACTTTGTGTTGTCATGTGCCTAATCAGGTACACTTAAGGCCACCCAGTACAGGGATAAATGCCTTCAACTGGACCCTTTCATGACCGCCGTCTCTGGCAACGAGGACTGTCTTTACCTGAACATCTGGGTTCCACACCTTGGCTCAGGTAAATATCTACATTCACTGACGGAGGCGATCAAATTTAGACCAAAACTAAGTTCAGTTTTTTTTCCAGTGGCCTCCAATATGCCTGTCATGGTCTGGATCTACGGTGGAGCTTTCATGTTTGGTGAGTCATTTGGAACAAACTTCATGGGAAACTATCTCTACAACGGACAGGAAATGGCAGAAAGAGGAAATGTTATTGTTGTAACATTGGGATACCGTGTGGGAACCCTTGGCTTCCTGAGTGCTGGAGACTCTACTCTTCCTGGTAGGAACCGTTTAAAAAGATCCAGTTGGTACAGTCAATGCTTCGTGCAATCATCACCTTGTCGGATCTCGTTTAGGAAATTATGGGCTGTGGGACCAGCAGGCCGCTATTGCATGGGTGCACAGAAACATCCAGTCATTTGGAGGAGACCCCAGCAACATCACCATCTTTGGAGAATCCGCCGGAGGAGCCGGTGTTAGCTTCCAGGTCAGAGGTTTAACATGGACCATTCAGCAGATTTTTAAGAAGATAAACAGATGTTATACTGAATGGATAAAAGCCATTGGTGGGCACACTACCATTGTCAATATGCTAATGTGCTAATAGCTGAGCTAATTTTTTGTTTAGTGCACTTAGCTTCCCGTAAGTTAATATTTCCAGATAAATTCTAAAGCGCTAATTAACTTGGTTGTTTCAAAAACTTTCAGTTGAATAAAGTTGGATGTGTGTTTAGAAGTTATTGACCGTTAGGTAGTTCATGTTTATATTCATGCTCTTATTTTGAAGGGGGTGAAGACTGTTTACGTAGCAGTTCCGTTTCCTCTCATGTTGTCTCTCTTGTTTTTGTTATTGAGCAAGTGGTATATATTGTGGAAAAATACAACACTGACAAACACATTTAAAAACTCATATATGTCCAATCCTACCGTGGTTAGCAAGGCTAAATCAGCAACAGAGCTAGCAAAACTCAAAATGGTTGAATTTAGCACTTTAGTGTTAGCTTCTGCTGACGCTAATGCAAAAGTGTAACACTTTTTCATTAGTGCAGCTAATGCTAATGATTAGTACTTTAACATTAGCACAACTAACCTTTTAGTTAGCGATGTCCATGACTATTATAAGCCTTTCTGAATTACTTTTAAAGGATGTTAATAAATGTGTTTCCTGTTTCTCTGATAGACACTCACCCCTCACAACAAGGGGCTTATCAGGAGAGCCATCTCCCAAAGTGGCGTCGCCCTTTGCCCTTGGTCTATCAACAGAAACCCTCGCAAGTATGCTGAAGAGGTACATGGCTCCTATTACCCATGTTTTAGGGATCATTAAAATGCATGCTGTAAAACATCAGCAATGTGATATTTTTAGAGCTTTTTCTCCAGGTTGCTCTGAAAGTCAACTGCCCCACTGACAGCAGAATGGCCGATTGTCTGAAGATGACCGATCCACAGGTTCTCACTAAAGCAGGAACCGTGTCTTTGACCAGCTCTGCTGACGGTAAGCGCCACACTCCTTCTAATCTGATAATGCTCTAATAGCGCTTTAGCATTTTAGCTAACTTTGAAAACACTTAGCTTAGCCTAAATTAATTTTCTAAATAAATTCGAAAGTGCTAATTTACTTGGCTGATTTGTAAACTTTCATTTGAATGAAGTTCAACATGTTTTATGAAGTTTTGTTTATCGACCGTTAGGTAGTTAGATGTTTATAGTTACAACGCTCAACAACTCTAAACCTAGAACCTCGAGTGAATGGTTTGTTCAAAAGAATCATTTTCTGAACACAAATAAATCTATATTGTGAAACAATTCATTGGCTTGAGGTTGGTGTCAAAATGGTTAAATTTAGCATTTAGCATTAACAATGGCTAATTTCCACTAATATCATGTCAGTGTGGAGCTCTAGCATTAGCTGAGCTAATGTTTATGTGCTTTAGGTTTAGCCCAACTAACAGTTTAGTCAGTAGTTACCATGATCGAATGTTTTATTTTCTTGATATCACTATGCATATTTTAAAAATTAAACTAAGAAACTGTCATGAAAATTAGCTGTATGCATTTATTTGACCCCATTGAGGGCAATATACTATGTTATAACACATTTCACTGACTGATGGTTGATGTAAAAATGGTTAAATTTAGCATTTAGCATTAGCAGTAACTTTAGCAATGGCTAATTTCCACTAATACGATGTCAGTGTAGCATTTTAACATTTTTCAACAAATCTGACCCATTTGTTGAAAAATCCTTTGTTAATTCGAGATAAATAACTTTGATTATGAAATTTGAAAAACGTTCTTAGTGAAGTATAAAAACAAAACTTGAGGTAAAAATCAAAACGTATTTTATTTGAAGTAAATATTTTGTGTTTTACTGTTAAATCAGATTCATCTGAGTCAGTATCTCTGTCAGTCAGACCCTTTTATCAACAACCTGGCTCTTACTCCTGTGGTTGATGGCGACTTCCTGCCCGATGACCCGTCCAATCTGTTCCACAACGCCGCCGACATCGACTACCTGGCCGGAGCCAACGACATGGACGGACACCTCTTTACCAGCTTTGATGTCCCGTCAATCAACTCTTTTCTGACGATCACCTCTGTGTGAGTTCAAGTTGTATTTACTAGATTTGTGACACAATTAGTTTGTTGAAACCAGCAACCTCTTATTTGGCTTTAAAGTGACAAGACGACCTAAAGCAGATGAAGTCTTAGACAAAATATGTAGGCCTGTCGCGATAAACGATAAGTCGATTAATCGCATGATAAATTAAAACTATCGACCTCATTTCAATTATCAGCTTTATCGTTTCTTCCGGCCTTTTTCTGTTGATGACTTTGAATGAAAAAAGGCTAAACTCCGGTGCTTCCACTGACCCTCCCTTCCTCATTTCCTTAGTGTAAGTCCCAGCGCACTACACGATCTTAGAGCTGTCGGCCCATTTTCAAAACCTGAGAGACACATTAGCGACAGAAATCCTA
>CAEGAD010007829.1:0-12105 GCA_903067055.1 Poeciliopsis paucimaculata | reverse complement strand
ACGCCCCCCCCCCTCCCCCCCCCCCCCTCCCGCCCTCGCCCCCGGGCCGCGCCGGGGGCGGGGGGCCGGCCCGCCCCCCCCGTTTTATTTTAAAGGACATTGAAACTAAATACTGAATATAAAATTCAGTGCATGAACACACATTTATATTTTATCGAACTTTTTACAAAATATTTTTTCCAAAGACTTATTATGAGGAGCCTACTGATTTTTTAAAAGATATTTTGAAAAGCTTCGCGTACCCCCTGCAGTACATCCACGTACCCCCAGGGGTACGCGTACCCCCATTTGAGAACCACTGAGCTAAGGTCACAACAGGACAGACGGTCAGACCCTCAGTGTGTATAAAAAAAACCTCTCATGTGAAGCCGGTCAAAGGTCATTCAACCCAGTTTAGAAAAATGAATTTCAGCTTCTGAAATGTAACAGGAACAAATATATAATGACTGATTTATCTTTAATACTTATATAAGAACCTTGAGTGATTTTACTGACTAATATATTCCAACACAACATGTCCCAGTAACATGATCTGACTCCATGTGTTTCAGGTCCTGAAGTCAGTTTTACGTTAAATGTTCTCCATGACTTCATGTTTTTGTGGCTGCGCAATAATTAAAATTTATCGGCATTAATCTACATTTGTTTACATTTCCTCCGAAATTTCTCCAAATTTGTTTACTTTCTGGGAAAATTGGATAATCTGGCTGCAGAAGCTGAGTTTGTATTGATGCGTTGAAGTAAGCAGGTCTTTGTGAAAGCAGCAGCATGATGTCATTAATATTAATCTGGATCTTTAACTGCTTCTGTTGAATTGTCTTATCCTTCATCTGGTTGGCTTCAGCTTTTGTCTCATGTTATTTATTCAGTTTGGTGAACTGCAAGCTGACAGAGGTCAGCTGTGCTTCTCTGGCCTCGGCTCTGAAGTCCAACCCGACCCATCTGAAACGACTGGACCTGCTTTCGAACAAACTGAAGAGGTCAGACGTTCGGCAGCTGAAGGATCTGGTAAAGACTGTAAGGTCAGTAGATGGTTGTGAGTGAGTCCAGTACTGAACTAAACCCAGTTCAAAGCATCAAAGCAAAGCTGCAGCTTCTCATTGGGTGGAGAATGGCGACAAGCTTCCTGATTGGACACACGGACAATGAGACAGAATCTTGTTGTGTTCCTGTTTGGCTTGATTCCAGCTGCCAGTTTTTCCAACGCGTCTTGAGACGGTGCTCTCGATTGTTCAATCTGTGGCAGCATCTTAGATCTGATCTCAGACTGTTTGTTCTCTGAGTTCAAAAGAAACAAACTAATCAGCTTCATATTTACCACTGCTCTGAGATCAGTCTGACCGCAGCCTGGAAATCCCTGGCTCTTATTTCACAAAAACAGTCATTACATTTAGTCACCAGGTGGTCTTACTGCTGAAGTCCAGTCCTCACAGCTGTCCTTCTATCCTTGGTTTCATCCAGATGTGTTCAGGGACGTCCTCCATGTTTAATAGTCAGCTGATGTTTCAGTGACTGATGAGGTGTTCACCAGCAGCAGATAGTTTGTGTGGTTTGAATGGAGCAGCAGGAAATCCATCACCAAAGTGTTTGTGAAGCAGTGAAGCCCCTGTGAACCTCAGCAGTTTATTTCTTCCGTTTACTTGAACGGAACCTTCCGAGGACACTGACTGTGTGTGTGTGTGCATGTGTGAGGCTGGAGTTTATTGTATTCGCTCCAGCTTGATAAGATGAGAGCTGAAGGTTAGTTGTCCCTCCTGCTCTTTCCATTGGCTGTGCTGCATCAGTGACTGTCAGCTGATGGAGAGGCTCACTGATCTCCTCTCTTCTCTCTGCAGGGTGTACTGATCTCTGGAAAAAGAGAGAAGCATCGTGTGTCCTGATGAGTCTCCTGATTACCTGCTCGAAGATGCAGTTGAAACGAGTTTCAACGATGATGAACTTTGGGATGAAAGTTTTTTTTTTTATCTTGTTTATTTTCTCACATCTATTGTTAAAGTTTTGAAAATATTCTGATTAAGAAGACGAGTGTCGGCTGATTCCCTCGCCGTACGTTTTAGGAACATCAGAGCATGTTGGTGTGTTGTTGTATTGGGTCAGTAGATAAGCTGCAGTCTCACCCAGCTGGTCGCATTTATCTAAACCACTGAGTCACAGCTGATTTGCCTTTTTCTTCCTACCCTCCTATGGGCATTTTTCTACCTTAACACTGTCATTTAGTGTCTGATATTTAGTGATGTGTTTTCTGTGTTGAGTAAACCGGGAGGATTTTTATGAAGCGCGTATCAAGACTTGTGCTGCAGGAGATGGCGGTGAAGTTTGAGGCGTCGTATTCGGGGGCGTCCCACGCCACATATTCAAGAATTGGTTCGCCAGTTTGCTTGTGCATTAAAGAAAAAAAAAAAAAAAAGGGGCAAAATGCTGCTGTTTCACCCGCCACATTTTCCTATTTTAGAATTTTATTGCGTGTGCTTTTAATTTGATCACCTTTTGCGATGAAATGATTCCTCGAACGACTCGAGTTCCTCGATTATGAAAATCCCTCGAGGAAAATGCATCTGCCGCCAAGCTTTGTTAAAGTATGTTTCATTATTTAGCACACTGTGTTGTTGCTAAGTGCTAGCAGCATAAGGTCAGATTTTCCGGGTTTTTATAATTTCCTGTGGGACCAATAAGCATTTTTAAATTGACGGCCTTTCTCCTCCCGTAACTCCATGTTTTGAGAGAGAGAGGGATTTTTTCCACATTATTCTACTAATAACAATAATCACTAGAGTACTTGGTTACTAAAATATTCCAGTCCTCGGACCCTCTCCTAAGGTTCACACAAAGTAATAGTAAATCATTACTTGTCAAAAAAAAAAAAAAAAAGCAACAACACAGAGGAACTTGTGTTCTTATTTCTGATGGTTTCAAATGTGAAGTGTTGTGGACAAATAAGCTGTAATTTTGACTCCTGACAAAGCGCCTCATCTGCATCCTGTAGGTCACAGTAAAGATTTTTATTTTGAAGATATAAATAAATAAGCTCCCAACGTTTGCAACAAGCTTGGGAGTTACAATAATCTCCTTCATTGTTTTATATAAACAGATTAAGTTTATAATCATAATTTAGGTATTAGTATCACAAACAGGATTTACTTCTTTATTCGGTTTAAGGCTGAATAAATGTTTTCACGCTGCCTGTTTTGCATGTATTGTTTATTTGATGTTGCGGTGGAGCGAACGAAGTAATGAGTCCAACAGTTGGATGGATCGCCTCAAGCTTCTCCAAGCTTCCTCTCGCCATCACTGCTGATATTGTGTTTCTTTGGATCGATGAAGATTCAATTCAAAATCAGCTCCACTCAGTGGCTTCATGGGTTTTGATTTGAACTTGATTCAACTGGAAAGTTTCTCTCTGATTTATTCTCAGCCTGCAACTGAAACGTGTGAAATAAAACACGATTC
Organism: Poeciliopsis paucimaculata; assembly: GCA_903067055.1. Taxonomy (NCBI): domain Eukaryota; kingdom Metazoa; phylum Chordata; class Actinopteri; order Cyprinodontiformes; family Poeciliidae; genus Poeciliopsis; species Poeciliopsis paucimaculata. The sequence continues at coordinate 8,658 of CAEGAD010007829.1, read as the reverse complement.
AAGTTTCCAGGCTGCAGTTTTCTTCATTCTCATGCAGTTTTTGGATGGTTTTTTTCATGTTTTCTATAGATGTTTGGGCATTTAATCTGCTGCTGCAATGAGCTCAGTGACTAAATGATGGTTTATTAGAGAGGCAGCTTTTTTGATTACTTTATGTCAAACATTTTATTTTCTTCTTTATGAAGGTAACATCTAAAACTTAGTAAAAATCAAGTTTGTTGGTCTCCAGTATCTCCTTTAGCTGCATTGGAAACACTTTCTGGAGGATCTGTGACTCATCATGCAGCTCTGCTCTGCTGAGGTCAGAACACGCATATTTAATCACGTCCAGGGACGGTGGGGGGTCAAACCTTCACCCCACACTGTGAATGTTGGAATGTTTTCATCAAAACTCCAAACGTGAGTCATTTCCTCGTTTCCTGTCCTGGTATTTCTGATGTACTACAACTAGAAGTTGCTCCACAGCACGTGCAGAATCACATCCAAAGTGTTTAAGTGTTTACAGTAATTAAAGGTTATGTCTCATCTTTGGGAATATTTGGTTCCAGCTTTTGTGTGTGTGTGTGTGTGTGTGTGTGTGAAATGCCTATGATACAATCTCAGAAATAGCAGAAGTTTACCAAAAATGTTTTACTGCAACCATCCAACGTAAAAAAAAAAAAAAAAGAGCAGAGCAGAGGAGTGGAGTTTAGGATGTTTAATACAATCAATGACTGTACAGCAGACACACACACACTCTCTCTCTCTGTGTCTCTCTCGGCCTCCCATTTCTAACATACACACTCTCTAACACAAAGAGCCAAGGATACACAACGACCATAGCGAACATCGCATGAACAAACACAGTGATCTGAGCATCTACAGAGTCTTCACTGTTGGTCAGCTTGGCTTGGCTCTGGCTCTTTGGCCATTAATGTGGAATCCAACAATGACATCATCGCCGTGGTGATACTGCGGTCGCCCCGTCATTTTTCACGGTCAGCAGTCGCAACGGTGACGCAGAGAAGAGAAACGGCCCGGACGACGAGCTGCAGTAATCTGGTTCTGATCAGATGACCGGGGTCACCGTTATTGATCTGTCTCCATGTGGACGGCTTGTCTCTACGGTTTATACAAGGATGGTACAGACCATAATATTATGCTATGGACACATTGTCCTGAAGAACAAGAAGACAGTCCGTGCTGCATAAAACATCTCGTGAAGAAGACACACGTAGTAAAATCCAGACCACCTCACTGTTGCTGCTCTGCTCCCCACCTGGACACAGAGCAATCTGTGTTGCCAGAGTCGAGCGTTACTTTGGCAACACACAGCGCTTAGTGTCATCGCAGTAAGAACTAATGGTGCTGTGACAACTCTAACCGGAGAGACGTAAGATAAGAACGTAGGGGGAAAATAAATGGTTGTCTGAAGTGTCGCCTAAATTGCTCAGCTCTTACATTCCTCTTCTTGGTTTGAGGCCTTGCATGTTGTCATGGATCAACGGACGAGGGACTCAAACTGAGGCTCGCAATCAGACAGACCAGTTATCCGATGTCAGAGACGTTTTTATTTGACTGAAACAAAGACAGATGCAGAAAGTCCATAAATAAAAATATGAAGAACATCTGAATGAGAGACAATTTAAATAAAAGGAACACAGAAGGAATCGATGGATATGAGAAGAGAGGACGAAGTAACAACATGGACTCTGGATAATAAAGTAGAGAATGAATTTTGGGAAGGAGGGCAGCGTGTTAAATTAAACAGAAATTAAACAACACGAATAAAAAGCCCACAAATGTCACTGAGATAAGTTGAAACGGACAAAAGTCATAAATAAAATTCCTTGAAAATGAACCACTGAAAATCAGACATTTCTTCTCAGCCGTGTTTCAGCAGAATCGTTTTAAAAAGCCAACTGCTGCAACATGCCTGGACAAAAATAATGGTGCCTGTAATTTAATATTTTGTTGTTCAACTTTTTAAGGTAATAACTGCAGTTAATCACTGTAAATGTCAGTGAGGCTTCTGCACCTGTCAGCAGGGACTTTGCCCCCCTCCGGGGCAAACTGTCTGAGGTTTGCAGGGCGTCTTCTCCAGATGGCAGATTTCAGCTCCTATTGAATGTAGAAGGACAATTCAGAACAGTCTAATGTTTTGCTCTTAGCCATTCTTGGGAGTTTTTAGCCATGTTTTGTGTCACTGCTTTGTTGGAAGACACTCGGCGGTGTATTTGTCTCCAGAATGCTCCCTTCAGATTTCATTTTATTCGGCACAGATTTCAGAGAAAGCAAAGCAAAACATAACCCAGCCTTCTCCATGTTTGACAGCAGACACTGTGCTCTTTTTTAGGTCTGCTTCAGTTTTCTGTGTCTGGACATATGGCCGATATGTCCTGTGAAAAAGCTAAAGATTTTGTCTCATCTGTCCAATGGACATTCTCCTAGAAGCTTTGTTTTGTCAATATGACAAAAACATCTCAACACACATCTGCATGGCTTGTAATATTAATAACATTTTGTTAATCTATTGTGATTTTCATCAGATGGAGATTATTGGAGGCAATATTTTTTTTTTTTTAACATTTACACTGAGTTTCAGATTTCACACCAAATCCCAGAGGAGTTGAAAAGTAGGCTTCATGGATGGAGAACAGGACCAAGGAACGAATGTGGAAGTTAAAACTACGTCTATCGATCACAATGAGCAACTATCAAACCTCGAACCAGACTGCCACGAAGACCTTTGAAGACGAGCGGCAAAAGCAAAGGAGGTGGATCAGTGGTGCTTTTCAACAAGCGATGGTGACATTCAGGACATGTTACTGTGAAATATCATCTCTGCTGCCTGGAAGTTGAATTGTTAGCATATAGCATCACTGTCATACAGCCACGGCCTTCAGTCGGAGGCCTCTTCTGATTGGCTGTAAGACTTGATTTGATTCGGTTTGATCCCTCCTGTCCAAAGTATCACCATTCTCAACGACTCCTTGAAGGTACTTGGAAGATATGAGTTACAATATTTATTTTTTAATTGAATTAGAGGACCAAAGCTCCTGAAGAGTAAATAAAAGTAATTTAAGGAATTTAAAAGCTTGTTTGCGTCATCATACTCACATCCAATTCAATGCTTTGACTCGACGAGCATCTCAACACCAAGAACTCCCGTCACAGACGCGGAGGTGTGTCAGGTGACTACGACACACCTGAGAATGTGGAGTCGGAGCAGAGAGCAGAGCAGCAGCGACACCTCACTCCCGCCACGGATTACTGAAGGCGTCTAAACAAAACTACACACCCGCTGATGTCACCGCCGCAGCTGCTTCTTAACAGCTCCGTGTTTCACTCGTCCTGATGGACGACGTTGTGCCTGCGGTAGTCGTGTACGGGGATTCGCCAACCATCACACACTCTTTGGTTTTTCCAGACAATTTACCTCTGAGCCTGACAGAAAATGAACCAGGAAGCTGCTAAGAAGCCATAATCTGATGGGAGGGTGGTCACTCTGATGTATGATTTATCCACATTCACTTGTAAACAGATAATCTGGAGGCCCTCTGTGGGCCACCGAGGGGCCACTGAGTCAGCTTCTTTACACAGAAGAGTCTAAACCCTAGTGGTTACTGCAACCGAGCTGCCTGTCGCCATGGTGATCTGCCAAAGTCAGATTAATAGAGGACTTGTAGTTTTGGGTCATCAGGCATTTTCAGGCACTTTGTCATCCTCCTCTTCCTCCTCCGCCCCTGCAGAAAGTAAACGCGGTAGTGTGTGAGTTTTTATCCACATCTGGAGTTAAAAAAGCTTTTTTATTTCTGTCATGTTCGTCTTCGTACCGTTCCAGGTCAGGTGATCCGCAGCTGTGTGGTCCGGTGATTTATCATCACACTTTTCAGCTGAAGCACAATCGTCTGAGTTCTGCGGTGGATCTGTGACGCCGTGGCTGGGCGAGGCCTGGGACGGGACGTCTTCACCTTCGACTTTCGCCTCGGTCTCCTCCTTCTCCTTCTTGGCCAGCTCTGAGACACAAGCAGGTTTCAGCTTAGGTCAACAAGAAGCAGTTTAAAACCTAAGAATCAGAACTCTGCAGGTTCAGAGTAACTTCTCTGAAAAGATCAGATGAAGAAGACATAAGATGTCTGATTCTCAAGTCTTGCCACAGATTCTCAATTGGATTGAGGTCTGGACTTTGACTGGACCTTTTAAACACATGAATGTGTTTCGGGTCATTGTGTTGCTGGTAGGTTGAACACTATTCCAGTCTCATGTCTTCTGCTTCGTAAAGTTTTTGTTTTGTGTTTTTTAACCAGGTATGCCCAGTATTTAGCTCCAACCAACTTCCCATCAACTCTGACCAGCTTCCCATTCCTTGCTGGAAAAAAATCATCCCCACAGCATGATGCAATCACCACCATGTTGCAGGGATGTACACAAACTTAGTCTTCTTTGGCCTGCCAGTAAAACAGAACACTTTCCATGTAGAGCAAAGAGTTCATTATTGGTATTTTCTGATTGGAGCTCCTTCCCCTAACAATCATTAAACAAACAACATTGTGTAGTTTTCAATCAGTTTTTAGGCCAAATCAAGTGTTTGTTCTTGCGTACCGTGCACAGACAGCTCCTTCCATCGGTCTTTGTTGCTGGCGATGACGCTGGAGAGGTGGTGCCTCAGAGCTGGCAGGTCAATGGCCGTCAGGGAAAAGTTCATCTGTCCATCGTCGGTGTTTCCATGGCGATTACTGCTGTGTCTTTGCACCGACTCCACAGTGACTGAACCGCTTCCTGTGAGGCTGAATGAAAGCAGCGTCGTACGGAGCGTAAGTGAGGTACCGACGAATTGTTCACATCCACCAAGAACATTCGGAGAACATCGACAAGGAGGAAATCTTACAAACAGCTTTCATGCGCATGTTGAGATGCATGACTGATACACTTGATTAAGGATTAAGAATATCACTGATTGTACTGATGCCTTGAAACCACCCTTGAGAATTACGAGGGCCACTTCTGATCCCCAAACCTTATTTTCATAAAGCTACACTGTAAAAACACAAACTCTTACCACGTATTTTTATCCAGTTTCCAGTGTAAATATCTTCAGTTGATATAAATCACAACTAACATACAAGTAACTTCTCAGCAAGAGACAGGTGATTGTTTTAAGTTAGTAACTCCTATATTTGTTTACTGACTTTTTTGGGTTTTGAGTAAATAACTCCTAAATATGGATGAAAAAGCACCAGCTCTATTGGCAACAAGACCTTTTTCTCATGTTATACACTGAAATAATCTGCCAATGCAGATCGTACTTTTTCATCAATATTAAGGAATTATTTACTCAAAGCCCCAACAAAAAGTCAACGTTACATAACACTTAATATTTCTCTCTCATGCCTTTCATACATTTCAGACATTTTATGCTTCAGAGAATTAAAAAATTTATTCTAATAAAAATGATAGATGTGATTCAATGAGACTTATATAATCACATTACATACTAATATTGTTCTTGTGTAAGCTTAGACATTTAGTGAATAATAAAAGGGGGAAGCTGATAGCTGCTGGCTCAGTGTTTAGAGTTAAGTAATTGGATTTTCTGTGGAACAAAAGACTTCCTAATTCTGTCTGTTGAAGTTGTCGGCGACTGAACGTTTCCCTCTGCTGAGTCAGAGTGATGCTGCTGGTTCTCTGAGCTGTTCCCTCACGGCTCCTTTGCTAATCCGGTGATGCTAAGGATTTCATCTCCATACCAGACTGCTGTCCTGGCCAGTCTGTCCAGTCCTCCATCGCTCCCTTCTTAATGGTTAAGGCTCACCTAGTTCTTGCTAATCAGTCAGTTTGGTTGTCAAGATGCAACCCAAACCTCTTACAGATTGAAACCACGGTAACTCCTCCAGACTCCTCCAATACAAAAATCAGCGGCTGTTTTTTTGTGGTGTTTATCTGAAGGGAGTCAGACTTCAATCAATCTGTACTATCAGTTCTCTGTACTTTATCTCATGTCCATCCTTGTTATGTAGTAGTGCCCAAAAATGTTTCGCTCACTGTCTATGATCCTTTGTAACTAAAGTCGGATGTGTGGAAGGAAAAAGGAGTGGCTAAAGTACATTGCCCTGAGGTGCACCAGTGGAGCTGATGACAGTCTCTGAGGAGCTGTGTGGTCTCTTGGTGAGGTAATCTATTTTCCCTGAGCTCAGGATCAGCTCCACCCTCATCTTCCAGATGGAGCTGGATGGTACTGAGACCAGGAGAAACCAAAGCAGCACCAATGCCCTGCTCTATGCAGTCGGTACATAATGAGCTTCTCCAGTGTCATTAAATGTTTAATCTGTGCAGTTTACTGCTTTCTGCTGTTACAATTTGCCGTTCTTCTTCATTCGTCATTAGAAAACTGTGCTACTACCTGGACCTTCTGTTTCCACTCTCTTTGGCCTTCCTGTCTTCTTCTATCAGAGGTCCGATCACCTTCTCTGTTGTGTCAACCAGGACAGTGAAAGTGGGCTCCACGATAAAGTCTATGAAACCTACAACCAGAGAGGAAGATGGGTTCAACGAATGAGCGAACGCATTAGCATTTCTTTATAAACGAGATAAACCGAAGCACGGAGGAGGATCAGGTTGGTACCTATCTGTGACTGGGCGATCATGGTGGCTTTGCGGTCACAGAGGGGAGAGAAAGGAAGACCGAGTTCCACCTCTTTATCTCCCTGAAGAAGAAACAAAATATTAAAGTTGAGGAGTTTTTTTAGGGTTTGTTTTTCACACTCTCAATTCCGGTCTGTGTGCTTTTTGAATCAATTTCAAACCAACCTTGATAAACGATGCAAACAGAACATAAGCAGGCACCTTTTGAACCTCCTGTATCCAACGGTGAGTTCACACCAAACGTGTTGGGTGTGTTAAAAACGCATCCACCCCGTCAAGTTTGATGCATGTGCACTTTGAATGCAGACGCTTGACATTTAGCTCTACACCAAGCGCTTTGCACATCTGGTTTGCATTCAAACCAGATGTGTTTGAATGCAAACACATCTGCATTCAGATGTGAAGGTGTGTGCGGAGAAGGTGTGTGAGAAATTTGTAAGACACACAGGACACGTTGGACATGTTAGACGTGCCTGATGCGTCAAATGCTCCAAACGCTTTAAATCGCACCGCAACAGGCCCTCGACGCACCTCCACATAGACTTTGAATGTGTACCAGATGCACCCGATGCACGAAACGCGCGTTTGGTATGAACACACCAAACACACAGGCAAAATCAGCTGGTCCCTCCTTTCCAACACACTCAGCTGTGAGTTCTTAAGAGTTCATTTCTGACTTTATTTTAGAAATGGAAAAATAAAAACATCTGAGTGACGAGGTTTGTCAAGATTTTTTGTAACATTGTCCTTGTTAAAATGCAGAAATATAGATGAGGATAAGATGGCTGAGACTAAACTGGATATACTGCATGAAGATGTAATGGAAATGCAAACTTAAGGGATAACTTCAAAAAAAAGGTTGGTAGACAGCGTAATTTTTAAAACTTTATCTCGTGAAAAGTTAATGGTAGTGATGTGAATTTAGCACAAAACCACTGGCACACTGTTAAGAGTTAAATAATTGGTTTGCCTGTGGAACAAAAGACTTTCTAATTCTGCCCGTTCAAGCTCAGTCACTCACGGTTTCCCCCAGTGCATTATAAGCCTGGTGGGCTGACAGGATTTACGTGCCCTCAGGACTAAGCATGTTCAAGTCCTGGGAACTGAGAGGACTTGGCAGCTCAGGTTCAGGAGAAGCAAGACATCAAACACACCTGAGTATAGAGCTGTGTACCTGTCTGAAGAACTCTTCCATCAGGCTATGAGTCCAGTGGTAGTGCAGCGGCCAGGCTTTGGCAGGATGACTGATGTCTGCTGCGTGAAGCATCAGAGATAAAACCTTCACTTTGTCTATACTGGAGACAGACAAAAACAACAAAGACTTAGTAGCAGCGTGAGAAGAACAAACTATTCCAGAAATAGCTTTGTTATTCCTGAACCACAGCTCAATCTATAAAGAGTCTGTCGGCATGGCAGCCGTATGCTAGGTAAAAGCTGCCGGGTGTTTTCTTTTGTATTGTCAGTGCTGTTTACAGAGAGTACAGTCAGCCTCAGAAACACAGGCAGAATCAGCATGCTGACAGGCTGATGACAGCGTCTTCCCCCAAAATCTCATCCAAGCGTGAGGTGAATAGCATGACAGCCGCCTCCCTCCGCACCTTCTGCAGCACTGACAAACAGAGAGAGAGAGGCAGAAGCCGGACCGGTCGGACTCAGCACTATTCCTGTGAAACTCTCTCTCTGAGCAGATCCCCTACAGGGACATACTGGCCAATCTGGTCCTGGTCCAGCAGCCTGCAGGACCTTATGTTGGGCCGTTGCACCAAACTCCCACTGTTGATCTTATTGTGTCCGTCAGATGGACCGGCCTCACACGTCTTCCAAGAAGCGGCGCTCACGACGGAGGATCTAAATTTGGAAGTTTGACTGCTGATGAATGTGAATTGGGTCCTAAAGGGAAAGTATTTGCTGCAGGAGGAAAAGTGTGGACCTTTTCTAAAAGCTTTCAAAGCCAATGTGCAAAGAAATTCAAGCAGAAACTTTCCACAAACTCACAAGTTGAATGGATGCAAGAATTGTGCAGGTGATATCAAA
>CAEGAD010007828.1:0-40140 GCA_903067055.1 Poeciliopsis paucimaculata | reverse complement strand
AGTTGCAGAGTCAGGGACAAATCACAATATACAACAAAAACAAGGCCTCAAGCATTAGATTATCTCGTCCCAGGCACAGGAGTACTCGGCTCTGTCGTACGTCTCCTCAGTGATGGTTTTACAACTCTCACCCGGGTCAAACAAGCTCCTTGTCTGCTGTGGGATACCTGCGCTCAGGAAGTAGTGATCAACTGCGCTTCCACAAAGAGGCCTTCTGAGAAAGGAATCATGGTTACAAAGACACAGAAACATTCCTAAGCTAGAATGAAAGTAAACATATAAAACAAATCATTATAAGAGTAAATGACAATAAAAAAGAAACAAACAAATATAAGATAATAATAAAACAATTTATCCAACACACGCCCACATCGTCTGTAAGCCCACATTGGTGGAATGTTTCAGGAATTGTCTATGGGTGGAGCTTAACTTATATATTGGGTTCAGTTTCGTTTCAAACTGGAAACATTTAAGTTCTTTACTACTTTATGTTTATCTATGATCAGAAATCCTAACAAAATCTACTGATATTTGACTATTAGCTGTTAGCTCGTCTTCCTCCTCCTCTGCCTCAGGCCCGTTCTTCTCCTTGCTGGTGAAGAGTCCGGAGCTCGGCGCCCAGCCCAGCGTGTTTCTGGCCGTGGCGGAGGAAATGGCGGGCTTGACGGGTCGCTACTACGACGTGATGACGGAGAAGGAGCCGGCGCCGCAGGCGCTGGACAACGCAGTGGCGCGGCAGCTGTGGGAGGTCAGCAGCAGGCTGGTGGGCCTGCAGGCCGACACGCCGCCTCAAGCCACAACCGGACCCACAGAACCAGAACCAGCTGGAAATTAGCTTCATTTAGAACAAGGGGGTACAAACTGTGGCCCTGGGGCCGTTTTGTGGCCATTGGATTCATTTTTTGTGGCCCCAACAACAGTTCAAAAACTAAACCTTTTCTTTGAATATTTTATAATATTAAGTTAATCCACAATTAACCAAAAATTTTACACAACTTTTAACTTTTGAAGTTAAAGCATATTTTAAAGTTACCTCTTTAAATAAAAAGGCAGAAAGTTTAATTAAAGATGGTGAATGTTTAAAATAATCACTTTGTTCAGGGACTCTGTTATCCTGAGCTGGAGTTTCTGTTAAATAAAGTTGGCCTACAGCGCCCCCTGTCTGCCAAACACTTACATGCTGCTGCTTAAAAATAAATGACATGAAGACTCGGCTGAAGAAAACTGGCAATTAATTTCATTTTGTTTGGCAAAATTTATATTCACAAATATAATTTTTTTTTTATCATCTTCACTTATTTGTACAGTTTTTATTTAGTAACTTTGTTACTGAATGTTGCTGGTCACTTAATATTTTTAATTTATTCTAATGTTTGTAATGTCTATACTCCTGGGACATTTTATTACATATTCTGTTTCTCGTTTTTCTAAGAAAAGGTGTCTTTTCAATAAAAAAAAAAAAAATAAATAAATGAGTGAAATATATTTTTTAAATGAATTTTATTTGGGTTTGTCATGTCATAATGTTTGGATCCTGGTTGTTCATCATGGAGGCAAAAAAGAATTAAAATGTTGAGAGAAAACAAATTTGAGTTCTGATGAGTATTTCTGCTCTGGGTGTATGGAGCTAATTTGGTGCCACAAATTTGGTCTAAAAGAAAAATGTGAATCCAAAAAAATATTTTTGAAGCTTAGAAAAAAAACATAGAATATGAGAAAGAGTTTTAACAGTTTTTTTTACATGTTTTTTTCAGTTTCAAAATATTTTTGAAACTTTTTTTTGTTGTTGTTGCAGTTTTGCAATATTTTTAGTTTAATTCTTTTTAACAAACTCTATGGCCCCAATTTTGTTCCATACGTTTAGAATAGTTTTACTTTTCTTTCAGTTTCAAATATTTTCTTCAGTTTCAACAAATGTTTTCAGATACATTGTCTTTAAATGTAAATTTTTTTTCTGTTTCAAAATCTTTCAGTTTAATTTTTTTGTTTGTTTCATTTTTAAGATTTTTTTTTTTTTTGAACAAACTTTATGGCACCAGTTTAGCTCCATATACATGCCTTTAAAAGACCACTCAGCTTGCTGATGCTCTCAGACACATCAGAGACCAAATTATCTTCGGAGCTTTTTATTGTGGCGGAAACTCCCGAAGGGTCACTCGGCTCTGACGGAAACTGACGAGCATCAACCGGAAACAGGAAATCCGGATCGGTTGGTTCGGTGTCGGTTTACAGGAGGAGAAGCTGATGGTGCCTGGAGATGAAAGAAACAGTCTCTGGTTTTCAGTCAAATCTTCAGAAAAATTTATTTTAATTCCGGCTTTTTAAAAAAATCAATACATGACGCAGGATCAGGCTTTTGCAGACAGAAAAAGGAGATTTCAGCCGAAAATGACATTTTTTAAGGTTATTCTCAGAGTTTTATGAAGAATCTTAGATATTTATGAGATGGAAAAGTTGAAATTTTGCTCGCGGAAGCAGCTATTTCTGAGTTTGAAAAGTAAACTTTTAATATTATTTTTCCAGCTCAGAAAATAATATATTTTCTAGAAAATTTTCTTGAAGACTAATTTCGAAATTTCTTGTTTTCTTTCTGGTATATTCTTGACTCTGAGAGGACATACATTAACTTTTTGTTCTAGGACATTTCTGAGATTTTTCCAGCAAATTTCTGATTCGATTTTTTTGGCAGAAATTTATTTATTACTTCTTTTTTTTCTATTTGCGCAATAAAATATTACTACAAGAATAATATTACGATTTATTCTCGTATTATTTCGACCTTATTTTCATAATTTTATTTCTCTATTTTTAATGTGTATTTTTTAAGGATAGATTTAATACTCCGCCGTCGTAATGAGACTTTTGAAAAATTACGAAAAGTTACAGGAAAAGACTTCATTACCCAGAATGCATCAGTGGAATTGCAGCGACTGCGTTTAGCGTCCAAGGTCCATGTTGTTCTCCTGCAGAGCTGGAGGAACCGATCTGAAGAAGTTTTCTGTGACAAATTTGGGTTTTAGTTTGTTTTTCTTTAGTCACGCTGAACAGAACCAGAATCAGAACCGAAACCAGCTTATTTCCTGCAACAACCGAACAGACAGAAAGACTTTAACTGGACCGGAGAGAACAGAGTGAGTTAAAGGCTCTTCAGTTCACTGAAGTTTGCATTTTATAGAGATGTCTGTAACAAACTAGAGGCCAGAATTTAGTAAAATAAACAACAATATTAAGTGTTTCTTTGCTTCCCAGTTTGATCCTTTTAAGCTCAAACTGGGATGTACTGGAAACCCGAACACAGCAGCAGGGACTTTGGAAAAGTATTCACACCCCCTTTTCACATTTAGTAAAAATATTCAGAGAATTCTCTGGATTTCAGGAAAAGTTGTGCATAGGAAGAAAATGGATTCATTAACTTTTATCTATCCGGTTTTTAGGTTTTTTAATAAACAAAACAACAGCAAGTATGAAATACTGGAAGCTTGCTCCACAAAACGGAAGTCCTCCAGACCACTAGGGGGAGTCTGCAGTAAGAAAATACTCAAATATAATTTTATATATACAGGATAGCGCACATTTTCTTTCTTCTTTCAACTTTCTTCTCATCCCATCTTTCCTGTTAGATTTGGTGATGGACTCCCCCTGGTGGTCTGGAGGACTTCGCAGAGCTCCATTTGTCCTGATGTTTTAGTTATTTGTGTATCTTTTTTAAATTTGTTTTTGTGTATTTTGGAGTTTGAATCATGCATGTTTGCCTCGCCTCTCACAGTTTGCCGTGTGTTGCCATCTGCCGGCCTCCGTACATTATAAACTGGACTTTGATTCCTTCTGGGGTTTCCCATCAGGATGGCAGAACACAGAAGAAGAGAAGAGCTTCCTGAAGATGTTGGTTCAGATGACTGCTTGGCTTCATACACACACATCTACAGCCCAGATTTACTAAAGTCAGCATCCAATACTTATTTGTTTATATCTACTTGTGATTTCTTGGATAAATGCTGTGTTTTCGTTACATTGCTTAAAAGCAATGTAATGTTCTTGTTTTGTTTTAGAGATGAAGTTGCTTTCATCACAGGGGGCGGATCTGGAATAGGACTTCGTATCGCTGAGATCTTCATGAGGTGAAGGTTTCCCCGTCTGTTTACTGATTTCTGTTTTAATCTGCTGCTAATAAAGGCCAGGAACAAAAAAAAAAGCTAGCTAGATACATTATTATTATTATTTTAGCACATTGGCAACAGTGGAGCTAATGTTTGTGATTGGTGCTTTTGTTAATACTGGCCACTAGTGATGATGAGAATCAACATTGTTGAAATTAGCACGTTAGCATTAGCTTCCACTGAATAAAATTTTGCTGTAGCGCTTTAGCTTTAGTGCAGCTAATGATTAGCATTCACTGCTGATGTTTGGGTATAAACACCATTGTTGAATTTGGCGATTTAGCATTAGTTTCTGCTAAATACAACGGTGGTGTAGCACTTTAGCACTGTCTTCAAATAAACATCATGCTGTTATAGACTTTCATATTAGTGGAACTATTGTTTATTAGTGTTTTAGAGTTAGTGCAGCTAACATTTTAGCTAGCAATGCCCTCTAGTGGTGATGGGTTGGTAGTTTTTGTTAAATAACATGTTGGTGTAGCAATTTAGGATTAGCTCTGCTAAATAGCACAGTGGCATAGTGCTTTAGCATTAGCTTCTGCTAAATATCTTGTTGATATCAGCTGTTAATAATTATTTATTATCTTTCTTTTCCAGACATGGTTGTGACACGGTGATCGCTAGCAGGAACCTGGACAAGCTGAAAGAGGTTTTCTCATTATTTGCCTTCTGGTAGGATATTATCTATGTGCCACAGCTCTGCATCGACTTCATAAAAATGTTTTCCAGGCAGCAGCGAAGCTGTCGGCTGCTTCAGGACGGCGCTGCCTCCCTCTGCGGATCGACGTGAGGCAGCCTGATGGCATCGCAGTTGCTGTGGACGAGACGCTGAAGGAGTTTGGCCGTTTAGACATCCTGATCAACAGTACGTGATTTATCCCACATCGCGTCTCTGCTCACATGAATTCCCCCCAAAATGATACAGTTTTAATGAAATGCAGCAGAGTTTATTACTATGCACTTTATTCAACCGAATGTTCATTTTCTCTCAGTACTCCTTTAAATTATATCAATAAAAATAAGCAACATTCTCATTTCAAAAAACCCTTTTTGCTCAATTATTAAATAAATACTCATGGACTCAACAAAAAAATGTTTATTGTTTTTAATCTGTTATTCAGCCGTCAGATTGGTGCAAAGTTCAACTTTACAATGTTTCAGAAACTCCTGATCATTCATAGAGAATATTTGAGTTCATATAGAGGACCGAAACTGACATAATTAAAAATAAAAGCAGAAGTATATAAATTTTATTTATTTACACATTCCTTTTCACCAAGAAAGTAATTAGTTTTTTCTATCCCTTTACATGTGCATTTTTGTCAAGAAATGTATATGAGGAAAAACAAAATGTATATTTATTTCTGCTTTTATTTTTCATTATGTCAGTTGTGGTCCTCCGTACATAAATCCCTCTTTAGAAACAGTAAAAAACCTGATTGAACACAGATGCTGCTGGAAACTTCCTCTGTCCTGCCTCTGCACTCTCTTTCAACGCTTTCAAAACCGTCCTGGAGATCGACACCATGGGAACGTTCAACACCAGCAAGGTGGTTTATGAGAAATGGTTCAAGGTACGGGACTCCATCTGTGCTTTCATAACAACAAAAACAGGTTTATTCTTCAAAATATGCTTTAATCTGCAACATTTCACTTTAAATCAATGAAAAAATATCTGACATTATTAGAAAGGAAGTGGACATTTTGACTTGGATCCAGTTTTAAAGACCCTGATACTAACCAAATGTATGTAAACTTCTGAATTCAAAGACAGCTGCAAAAAAAATCCGAAAACAATGTTTTTGCCAATATGTCTGGCGTTTAGCAAATAGAAGTAATTTTGTTAATTCTAATGAAGATAAAACAAGAAAAGTTTGGTCTGATTTTACTTCAGACAGCAGCTGTGTTTCCATTGATCATATAACTGCACAATTTGAAATTTTGAAACAAATTTGTTTAATGGAAACACGCTAATTAAAAAACAACTTGTTGACGTATTTCATTTTGAAATTGGTTTATTTTGCAAAACTGCAATGGAAATACTTTTTTTCTGCATTTTACGAGTCACATATCCAGCAACCGGACATTACTACTGGCAGAAATGACAAAGATGACAACAGGAAGTGTTGTAACTGAATTACTTACATCTTTTAAAGGGGCAGTATCATGTAAATTGGACTTTTCTTAGATGCTAAAAGAGGGGAGTGAGTTTGCTAAATTTTGTTCAGTGAATTATCCTCTTCATGCTAACGCTAACGAGTGCAGCTGCTTTCCCAGGATCATGGTGGGAACGTGGTGAACGTCTCGGCCACGCTGGCGTACCGAGGGCAGGCCCTGCAGGTGCATGCTGGCTCTGCCAAAGCAGCAAACGGTGGGAACATTCCTGGTTTTATTTCCTGTTTTAATGTGAGAATGGTAAATCAATAAATGACAGGAAGCTGCTGCTGCTGTGTTTTAGATGCTATGACGAAGCACCTGGCAGTGGAGTGGGGGCCCAGCGGAGTACGGGTCAACGCTGTGGCCCCGGGTCCGATCTCTGGTACCGAGGGTTATCGCAGACTCGGTAAACATTGAACCCATTAGATTAGTGGTGCGACTCAATTAAAATTTTTTAAGTAATAGCAATTTTAATCATAAACCTACGCATGGACAAAATGAGCAACATTTTCAATTTAAAAACCCATTTTTTCTGCTAACTTATTAAGTAATTAGACATATGAGCTCAACAGATATTTATTGTTTTGAATCTGTTATTCTGCTGAAATTTCCAACCTGTGAAACTCAGAAATTCAAAAGTCAAAAATGTGCGACTTTTGGAGAAATTTGTTTTTGAAAGTTTATAAAATTACTGTCAACATTTAAGATTTTTTTTCATATAAATTTTTAAATTTTGTAGCACAGAAACGTTTGAGTCTTTTTGTGCAAATCTTTGACTTTTGGAGCTCAGAAATCTTCTTGTTTTTTCTAGAAAATTTCTGAGATTAATCTAAAAATGTAAAAGTATTTTCAAGCAAATGTTTGTCTTAGTTTTTCCTAAAAGAAAAATTCTAGATTAATCTAAAAATTTGACAACTTCTTTTCTTAAAATTTTTCCAACTTTTAAAACTTAGAAATTTTAAATGTTTTTTTTCTGGAAAATTTTCTGAAATCTCAAAATTTCTGAGTTCTTTATTGCAATTTTTTTAAACTTTTGGACCTCAGAAATTCTCTTTTTTTATGTTAAAGGTTTTTCAGCAGAAATGTTCTCCTCCATCATAGAAAACATGCCTGACTTGCTCTCCGTTGTTTCCCAGGCGGTCCTGGCGCCGAGGCCGCAGGTTCGTTCCAGGCCGTTCCTCTGCAGCGAGCCGGCAACAAGACGGAGATGGCCCACTGCGCTCTCTTCCTGGCCAGCCGAGCGTCTTCCTATGTGACGGGCGCCATCTTGGTGGCGGACGGCGGGGCGTGGCTGACCTCGCCCAACGACGTCTCGGCACTGCTGGGTATAGCCGCCTCTAAACGTGCTAAGCTGTGAGTCCTCCTCCTGACCAGGTGGGTAGGAGGAGGTGCAGCTTCTGGGGAAACGCTGCTATTTAGAAAGGCTCTGATTCTGTCCAAACAGAAATATGAATATCTGATAATTATATTAATGTTGTTCCTACAGGTTACTGGTCGCCGGAAAAGAGGAAGTGATCAGGAGAAATCAGGACTTTTCTAAAGAAATTATGCAACTTATGGACAAAATTTGATGTTTATTATGCATTCTGCTGCTTTAGATGTTGGAAGGTTTCTAGTAGAGAAGAACACAAATAAATTATGTTCGTATCGTTTATAAGGTATTATAACTGTGCATTAGGATGAAAAGATGAGTACATTTCAGCCAGAAAATGAGATATTTCTCAGAAAAAACTTTTAAAAAAAATCAGTTTTAGAATTGAAAATTTGCTTTAAAAAATCTTAACATTTTGATATCAATTTCTGAAATTTTCTTGAAAAACCTGACATTTCTGAATTCAAAAAGTGAAAAATTTTCTAGAAAAATATCCTGAGAGATTTTATAGAAAAAAACTTGGAAATTCTAAAGTCTAATATTTTCAATTTTTTGAATTTTAAATTTTGAAATGTCAAAAATTTGCAAAAGAAAAAAAAATCTGAAGTTTTTAGATTAATCTCAGACATTTTCTAGAAAATATTTGCTAAAAATGTTTAATTTTCGGGAAAAAACTGAAATTCTGAGATTAATTTCAGAAATGTTCCAAAAAATTTGAGTCCTGAAAAAATTTTGAGTTTCAAAAGTTGAAAATTTGCTGCTTTTTAAAGTCAGAAATTTTATTTAATTATTTTTTAGAGAATTTCTGAGATTACTCTAAAAATTTGAGAGTTTTAAAAGTCAAAGATGTTTTGGAAAAAAATGTAGAAACCTGAAAATAAAGAAAAAACCTGGGATTGATTAAAAATTGCAAAAGTATTTTTAAGAAAAGTTTTTACTTTTCAAAAGAATCTGAGAAATCTTGAATTTTTTCAGTGTTTTAGCAGAAATGTACTCCTCATTTTTCTGTCTACGTAAATACCATGTTGTATGTAAAGCAACAATCCACATGTCAGTACTGTAAAACATTTCCTTTCATTTATTCAGTAATAAAAATCTTTCGAATCAGTTGTCACTTTGACAACTTTTCTTCTCTCCAGTGTCTTCAGATTGTTAGGTAGAAATGGAATTACCTGCAAATCATTTTTTGAAACTGGTAAATAACAAAACAAAAACAGCGGTACCTGCAAAAATAGTTTAAAGCTGGAATTTAATTTAAATGGTTTAAAATGTGATTCAGTTTTAATGAGATGCAGTTTTGCTGAAGGTCAGAAGGGGGCGCCAGAATGCTGTAAATACATCTACAGGCATCTTAGTGGCTCATTATTATGAAACGATATTGCCCTGTTTTTTGTTTTGGTTTATTCTGATATTTATTTTTTATCTTACTGTAAGCAATCTATTGGCTTTGAACAAAGCCATAAACAATGATCTGGATACGATTATAGTGACTCAGTGGTGTAGCCAGAAAATTTTCAAAGGTCTGGCCAGTAGGATTTTAAGTTTAAGCAGCATAGACAAAAAGCAAAAACTTATGAATGTATGTGTGTGTCTGCGTTGTTGTTTATATATGTGTATTAGGGACAGTGAAGATGTATTAAAATCACCGTAAACTTCCTTTACTTCCTTTACTATTTTTAGCAGTAAATATCTGCTAAAAAATAAAAACATTTCTAGTAAAACAACATATTTTCTCAGCCACAAAAGTTGAAATTTTGCTAGAAATTTTTTTTGACTAATCTCAGAAATTTTCTAGAAAAAAAGGAAATTCTTGAGTTTCAAATGTCAAAATTTGTAACATTTGAAGGGTTTGTCTATGAAATTTTCAACTTCTCAAACTCACAAATTTGAATGATAAAAGCTGCATGAACACATGGAAGACCTCTTGTAGCTGTCTGAATTACAGTGAATATATTTGGTTTTATTTTTAAAGATTTATTTTATTTTATTTTTGGAAGAAGATGTGTCTGTATGCCTTTCTGTGATCTAAACGTAATTCTTCGGGGGCGGCCATATTTCGAGAGGGTGTCATGGCCCCCTCGGGCCCCCAATTGGTATCGCCCCTGCCCTAGCAGACTTAAAATAGAACTAACGGTTTAATGCGGTTTAAAGTTTTCCAGCGAGCGGAAAAGGTCATATATATGTAAAACAACTTCCGGTGGAAAGCTGCTACGGAGCCTCACACTGCGGGGTATTTTCTATGCGTGCGTCTGACGTCATCGCTGAGTGTATGCGGCTGGAGGAGGCGGAGGAGGAGGATGGGGCACTGCTGATGCTGATGCGAGAGCTTTCTCTGTCTGTGATCAACATCGGTGGACAGAACCTCGCATCATGGATCTGCCTGATCTCATTTGAACGCCTTAGTTGTGTTTTCTGGAGAAGGAGAGGCGCTGATCCGGAGAACGAGGCCGGATGTGAGGAGGAACTAACGGTTCGGACTCTCCTCTCCTCCTGGCCTGCCTCGTCTGACACAGGTGGACGGAGCGGGGAGGGAGGGCAGCTTTAGGAAAGGAAACGGAAAGAAATGAAGACATAGCGTTGGATTATAAGCTCCAAAAAGGAGAAACCGACCATTTTCGCTAATTAGGGCTAAAATGTTAAGCTGTTAGCAGGCTAGTGGGCTAATTTGTGTAGCTAGTCGGCTAGCAGCCGCCTCGACCAATGGCCGCGGAGGAGGTCGATGCTCGAAGGAGGAGTTAGAGCCGGTTGTCCGGCATAAACACGGCAGCTTAACAAGCCCAACAGCTGGAGCTCGTTTCGGCTTTGTGTAGCGCTAATTACCGCTGGAGGTCCAGCCGTTGGTGCTGGTTTCGGCTCGCAGGCCGCGAGGGGAGGAAGAGCTGGTGTTGGATGTTTTCTGGCTCAGCAGCCATGACAGGAAACCAGGCTGTGAGTGAAAACATGTCTCGTGTGTTAAGGTTAGAAGTGTAGGTTTGTTTTAATTAAACGGAACTGATGTTTTGACTCTTGTTCTCTTGGAAATTCAAAGTTTCGACCATTAAAAACATGGCAGTGAATCTGAAAAGCTGCTTCCTGACCGTAGAGGTTGTGTAGATGGAGCCCACGGTTGTTTCTGGCCCTTTGGGGCATGCTCAGTGGGAGCCAGAGCAGACATTTCCGCTGGGATTTCAACCAGTGGAGCCAGACTGTGGAGGTGTCCTGACTCCCAGCAGTACTGGTCAGACTGGTTTGGACTTCAGGAAAGGTGACTATAACGATGCAACGCCTCAGAAAAGTGTGGAAAAACCGGTAGTCCTGGAGGACCTGATCTCAGTCTCGGCTTTTTCCTGTGAGGATCTGCAGCTGGAAGGAAAAGAAGCCAGCTCCTATCTGCAAGGATTGACTTTAACTGAAAGTTTTGAGGAAATCAGCGACAGCACTTTGTCGTGGCTCTTCTCGCCAACTCTGACTGACGTGATGGGGAAGGAGTTGACTTTAACAGAAAACTCCCATGAGGAATCCAATGGCATCGCTGATCAGGGCGATCTAATAAGCCTCGGCTCTCCTTTTAACATCTCCAGGAGGAATTCTGGAGAGCCATTTCTGCTGGTTGACCTCTCTGGGGTCACCCAGGACTCGCCCAGTGAGTTAAACGCTCAGATTGCTGCGGAGGAGCAGGCAGCGCTCCCTCCCTCTCAGACTTTGTCACCTGAAACCAGAGACAAAGGTTTATTCCCTGATCAAGTGACTGATCTGCCTTTAACCAGCAGCTCTGCTGAGAGCTGCCATTCGCCGCCTTTGTTGGATTTTGACAGTCCTGCTTCTGTTGTACCAAAAACTGAGGCTCAGTCTGCTGTAATCGGCCATGTTCCTTCAGAGGAAAGGAGTGAAAATGATGAAGACTCTGTGGATTTGATGGAAGACCGAAGTAGTTTCGCTGCTAAAACGCAATCAAACCAGGAGGAAATGGCTCTGGATCTGTGTTTGACTGCTGAGGAGGTTCATGATGATGATGATGATGGTGGCTCAGAGGAGAGGCAGCATCAGGTGGAGTCTTTTGATTTAAACCTTCCTCCTCCTCCGGCGGCAGCAGGAAGCGCCGGCCAAGATGACATGTCTTCTCTGAAAGCAGTGTTCGACGCCCTGGACCAGGACGGAGACGGGTTCGTCCGCGTCGAGGAGTTTTTGGAGTTTGCGGCGGTCTATGGGGCGGATCAGGTGAGATGGCCGTTCCTCTCTCCGGGAGCCTCCTCTGATCGGAGCGAACGCCGAGTAAAATGATCCACAGATCCATTTATTATTGATTCTCTGAGAGTCCGACTGCAGGAAGCCTGTTTAACTCATCCGCTTACAAACCTCATCAGTTCCTGTCTGGGTTTTAGGTGGGTACTGAATCAAATGTACGCTCTGAAACGATTGATTGGATTCATCATGATTAATCGACTAATTTTGTAAGCGATTAATCATTAACTGGAGTATACAGGCTCAAAAATGGGCCTTTTACTGGAAAAAAAAGCATTCAGAGTAGTAATTGAGCCAAAACTGTACAAACTATGAACATATATTTTGTATTTACGATGGAAACATTTTCTTCCCACTGGGAGTTTTAGCTTCACCTGGTTCAGATTTACAAAAATAATGCTATGGCGTTATAGGAAATAAAATATATAATTTGTTATGTGGTGAATCAGTGCTGGTATTAGCAGGATGTTTGTTTCTGATGGGGATTTAAAATCTGCCAAGCATGTCATTAATTCAGACCGAAACGCATCAATACGACACAGATTCATCTTTTCATTTCCACTTCCTGTGGTTTGGGATAATCTGGTGGTGTGACTGCTATATACACCCCTTCAAGCCTTTATCCTTACTGCTAATAAAATAAATCACTATAATATATTTCTAATTTAGAGATTTATTTTTGAATGAAAATGGGACAAATTGCAGTTTCCAGACCGATCACTTTAAAAACCCTGATCAGCCAATTTAAACATTTTTAATAACTGATACTGGTGGGGTTTATAAGGTCACAATAACCCTAAAATGTTTCTGTTTTATTAGATTAGAGAGTGCTGAACAGCAAATTTTAAGTAAAAAGAAAAGAAACCTTTATTTTTATCAATTGAATCCACTCGTACCTGATTTATAGGAAGCATTAAACGTTGTGCTGTGTGATAGCAGTCATTGTAATCGACATGTGAAATTAGCATTAGCATAGGGCTGAATAACATGTCACTGTCATACAAGTCTCAGTTATTTCGTTTTATATATGTGTAAATTCTTTTTGGCATTTCCTGTTTTTACGCATTGTTTTTTATATTTAAGCAGTTATGAGGCTCAATGGTGAAACCTTAAATCTGCTCCAGTTACCCAGCAGGTCGTTGCTAGGCAACCAGAGAGAGAGTGAGTTGATTCCACCAGCCTAGCTAGCTAGCTATGAGAGGTAGAGCAGCTAAAGCTTTTCCTCTGCCTGCATCTCCCAGAATGCTGTGTGGTTATTGAATATTCAGTCAGTTGTGTTATCTGTTGATATTGATTACATGTCTATCCTGATATATATTATTGAGTATTGCCCAGCTGACCTTTAGCAGTTTATGGCGTAATCACTGAAGAGTGTTAACCTGGTATCACTGGCTGAACTGGACCTGATGTTTCAGACTCTCTGGTCCGTTTCGAACAGTTCTCACCCACTTGATGTTGAACCCAGTTTGGTCGCCCTGCTAAGTCTTTTGAATCCCTCTTCTCTCGGGTCGGAGCCCCGCTCGGCCACACGTCTGTGTTAGAAATGGGAGGGATTAGGACTGAAATGTTTTCTCATGAGTCAGACTGTCCACCAACTGATGTAGATGCATTTATTTTGAAGGGCTGATTTTTACATATTTCCCCATTAGCCACTTGCATGTCAGTACGACGGTCATTTTCCACCCATTTAAATCAACCATTGCTTGATGTCACACAATGCGTTTTCGACGACTGTCATTGTATTTATACAATTTTAAAGTGATATGTACCAATATATTGAAACTGTAGACTTTGCTGTTTGTCAGAGTCTCGCATCAGTCATCAACTGGAGGAGATCTTGTGTGACAGACTGAGGTACTTGGTCTGAGTTGTTAGCATTAGCTTTAGCCTTTTTGTAGCGCTTTAGAAAAAACAAGCACTGAAATATATCAAACAAGCTCAGCGGTTTCATATTAACTTCTAATATTTTGTGTAGCATTAGTTTTTGCTAATATTTTCACATGTTTAGTGTTAGCTTGTGATCATTTATGTTTAGGGTTTTTGTAATTGGCTTTTGTAATTTATGTGTCTAGCAGATTAGCTTGTGATTATGTTTTGCTGTTTATGGTTAGCTTATGGTAATTTCGTTTTCAGTGGTTTAGCTTTAGCATTACTAAGATTCTTCCCTTATGAGTTAGTGGCTAATGCAGCTAACATTAACTACTCCCTATTTTAGCACGATTACAATCGTGGTGGCCATTTTGAAAAATGTCTGCCAGAAAAAGAAAACGCAGGATCAAGAAAATAATTTCTATGGTTCAGCATATGTAGCTACAATTGATGCCAAACAGATTCATATAATTTTTGATTTTAGTTCAGAAATTAATTTTCCATGATGACCACAGTGGCCATCTTGAAAGTCTAAACGCCATCAGTTCATGTGATTTCTATAGGTCCAATTATATATGATTTGACACGAAAAGCATTAATCTGTGGTAAAAAATCTTTCTTGATGAACATATTGGCTGCTATCTTCAATTACTCAGTAACTGTTATTTAAAAAAAAAAAAAAATCAAGTCCCTGGGAACATTTGTACCAATTTAGGTTAGTTCTTATTTCCATTTAAAGTGTCATCTTGCTCTCGTCCAGATCACATCATAGTGTCGGCGCTGATCCGACCAGGCTGGCTCTTTGCACATGCAGTGATTGCATCTTTTTGCTGCGTGAAGCAAACACTTCGCTCCCCTCCTATCAGCTGGGATACGTGTTGACACGGCCTCCATGTTTGACAGGGCTCTGCCCTCGTCTGTCCTTGCACAGCAGTAATCTGGTGATAACCGTTTTGAATATCATCCACGCCTGAGCGAGTCCAATCCACAAAGTGATGGTTTGGACAGCAGCACCAACAGAAGCATTTCAGCCGGCGACTGGGAAAATCACAGGACCAGAAACGAGTGAAACGCCATTCAGACCGAGACGTTACTGTCAGGTTTCCCTGTTCAGGTGAAAATTAAAGATGATGATGATGCCTGTCTTTCTGCCCCGTAGTTGGATGGTTCTGATGTTTGTTATAAGCTGGAAACGGCTTTGGATTTGGCTATCTTTGCAAATTTCCCAGGAAGCCGCCAGGCTGCAGGGAAACATTCATCTGGTATTTGCATGAATTCCAGTTGGTTCTTTTGGGTCAAACATGCAAATGGGGCTCAGGATATGTTACAAAGTTGGCAGATATATTTATGCTCGCACTCACTTTATTATTGAGAATATTTGGTCTGGATTAGATCCTCATGGTGCAACATGTTGGGCTTTTCCAAAATACTCATTAGGCCTGTTGAATTAAATCAGTTAATTGCATCATTTTTATTACTTTTCTCTTTTTACCAAAAATGGGGCAAGTCTCCAGGTTGTTTTAAGAATTATTTTGAGTCTAATTAATTTTTATATTTAAAATGTCTTCCAGTTCCAGTGTTAGCTCTTCACTAGAATTTAAAGGGGTTTTTATGTGTTATTGTTATAACTTTAAAATGGTCTCAAACACATTATTATAATTTACCACAATCATTTCTGGGGCAATTTACCGTCCAGTAAAATTTACCATCGTAGTCCTACAGCAGTAAATCACTGCGTAGCAGTAAAATTTGTGCTTCAGTTTGAACTAATTTCTCAGGATGTTCAGTATTTTCTGCTCTGAATGTGAAGTAAAATGCAGTTGTAGTGAAAACGGTTATTTTTTTTTTTCCTTGTGACCTCATCATTGTGTGTGATGACCTGCTGATGGGATGCTTTGCCTCCAGGGGGGAATAACCTGCAGCTCGCATCTTATTAGTGAGTTTTTATGCTGAAGAAACCTTTCTCTCCTCGGGTCTCACCCCGGTTTTGACCCCAATTCCTCACAAAAGCTGCGGCCGTGTCTCCCTTTACTCTTTCACCGCTAATCCACAGTGGAATGTCCCGCTTTCAGAAACCACCTTCGTTGTTTGTTTTTAAGTTTCTCCCCTGGAAAAGTTGCTGCTGCTTTTGTTCCGACCTGCTGGTGGTTTTCTCCGTCTTGTCGGAGCGGGTCAAAAATCCCCGCGGTGGAAGCCCGTCTCCTCAGGTTGCTCGTCTCGGTGAGGTCACGCACAGCGGCGGTCTGAGCCGCGGCGCTCGGGCGCGCCCCACCACGGATCGCACACAAATAGAGGAAACAGAAAAACCACGAAGCTTTGCTG
The DNA here is from genome assembly GCA_903067055.1 of Poeciliopsis paucimaculata. Lineage (NCBI taxonomy): Eukaryota > Metazoa > Chordata > Actinopteri > Cyprinodontiformes > Poeciliidae > Poeciliopsis > Poeciliopsis paucimaculata. Next base: position 24,042 of record CAEGAD010007828.1, on the reverse strand, counting down.
CTCCTCTAACCAGCAGAACCCGCTGCTGCATCCGAGTTCGGCTGAACCGAACGTGTAATTCAGGAACCAGCTGGCATGAGATTCTCACGGTGCAACATGAACCAGAAATAACCAGTGGTGGGACAGGATGACATTTTTAATCCAGTTTATTTGCAGACTGTAATTTATTGACAAAATACGAAACATTTTCAGTTCAAAAACAAGTTTTGCAACTAAACTGCATTTAAAAAAACATCTGAGCTCAAATGTAAAGATTTTTATAACTTTTAACCCATTTAAACCCACTGGTCACAACAGTCACCAAGACATTTATTTCACTTTCAAGGACTCCAAAAAGCTTACTGATTAATGTTCAGCAAATGTGGAAAGTTTAGAGTGTTTGGATAATACTGATTCAGTATCGCAGGTTTAGAGTAAATTATCTCATGAATGGAGCCGTTGACATCTTGGCTGCACCTCGGCGAGAGGAAGACAGCCACAAACCTCCCGAAGAAACATTAATCAAAACTGGTTTTAAAGGAAATGAGATGAAGAAAAAGGATTTCAGTTATAAATGTTTGACCCAGTTTATCTGGTTCTGCTGACCTTTTAGTTTCAGCTCAGATGTAGATTAAACTCTGCTGCTGCGTCTCTTAATAACTCAGATGGAGGCCGACTTCAGCTGCTCTGTTTAGCATCTTGTGGTTGTGAAAGGAAAAAACTGTTCTGGAGCTGTTTGCTGCTAAATATAACAGATTATTAAAGTCAGGAGCTTGTCGTGTTCTCGCAGCTGAGGCGTTTCTGGATCGGAACATCATGACTCACCGCCGTGCGGCAAGAAACTGAAAGCTGAACGCGTTCCCTCTGACCTCAGGCGAGCGTTTCCATCGTCGGGTTCAGCCCAAAGGAAACCGTCGGTCACCCTCAGTGAGGGTTTCCTCTGCATGATGTTTACAGAACCAAACACTCACTTCCTGTCGCTTACCTGACAAAGTCCTTGCATTCTTTCATTGATGGATTTTCAAGGTTTGGAAAGTGCTTGGTTTCTGTATAAAGTTCTTGATATTCAGACTGCAGAGTTTTGCTGTAAAATGAATCCTAACGTTTGATTAAAAGCCTAAATATGGAAAACTTTTTACAGTAGAAATAACATGTAAGCTGTAAAATACACTTTTTATTTTCTTGTCTGAAGTTAAATCGGACTAGAAATGTTTTAGATCAGTTAAAATTACAGAAATTATTTCTTTTGCTAAATGCTAGAAAACTTGGCAATAATTATTTTTCTAGAGTTTCTAACTTTAACTGGATGTGATCGAGCCACCATCTTGGTAGGCAAGCGAAGATAAACCAACAAAAAGAAAGTATATGGAAAATAAACATGACGCTTAATAACTGTAATTTAATTTTATTGCTTTATTTGGACAAAACTGAGGCGAGAGGTTCTCTTAAGCTGTTGCCATAGCAACTACTGACAGTTGGTTATGGATACCTACCAAGATGGCTGTCGGCTTCTAAGTTTCCAGAAATGTGACGTCACATGAGAATTATGTAATGAAACTCTTTTGTTGTTTTGTGTTATTTCCAAAGTGTGGTTTTGGAAACGTTTGAAAACTTGCCTTAAATTCTTAAAGTTCTTGACTTTTCCTGCTGAAACATCGGACCCAGACCGTAATCTCTCCGGCTTTTCGGAGTTACTTTGTCGGGATTTTCTGGCCTCTGAGTCGCAGCTCAGCGTTGCTAAGGCGATCAGCTTGTTTTTATTTGTAACCGATATCAGGAGCGAAGGAGAGAGAGGGATGAAGTTCATGCCGGACATTTTGGACCCAGTTTGGTCGGGATCCTGACCCAGAGCTCAGATTTGATTCTTGTGTTCATGAATCTGTTTACGGCGCCGTGTTCGGCAGATAGCAGGTCCCCGCTGGCTCCCAGTTGGGATTCATTTCCAGCTCCATGTAAAGAGCGACTGGTTGCCAGGTAACCGGCGGAGCGATGCAGCATGTAGGTGCGCTTATGTAACCCGTTCCCTGCAGCTCCTGCGCTGCACCCCTCCATGCTGCGAGAGTGAAACCAGACAAGTTGGATCTTTTAATCAGCTTTTCTTCCTCATGTTTAACTCCAGGAACTTTCTCCTAACCTCGGTTTTCCTGTAAACATTTTGAATTTCAGCCTTTTTTCCCTGAGAGTTTAAAGACTTTGCTCTTTGTAGTGCGCAAAAAGCTTTTATGAAGCCACTGTTGCACCCAATTCAGGACAGTTAAACACTTGAAATCTGCAAATGCAGGTTTTTATTTCTGGAGGGCAGCAGCGTTTTATTGGCCGATTTCTGCCCTGTAATCACATTATACTGCTGTCTGTGAAATTATGTCGAGTGAACTCTTCACATCATGTTTCTCACTGAAGTCACAATGCCGGTTACTCATCAACAGGGTCTAACAGAAAAACCTTCGCTTGCGTCATTTATTACATCATGGTCGAGTTTCTTCTGCCGCTTTGCTGAAAGTAAAATACTTTTTTTTTTTTTTTGTCCCTCTTTCAGGTGAAGGATCTGACCAAGTTTTTGGACCCCAGCGGACTCGGCGTCATCAGTTTTGAAGATTTCCACAGAGGAATCTCTGCGATCAGTAATGGAGGTGAGGTCGACGTCTCATTTCGTTTGTTGTTCCTGTTTTCACTGAAACCTGAAGACGGATTATTCTGTTATTCCAGATTAAGTCTTAGAATGAAGTAAACTGGTTTTCATCTATAATTCATGATGGAGTCGTTGCCTGTTTGGATAATTATTCCCTCTGGTTCTGGATGCTGTGCAGCCTTACTGGTAGACAGCTGGTGTGATGTGTAACTATGGTAACTGGCTGTTCTTTTTTTTTTTTTTTTTTTTTTTTACAACTAAAAGTAGCTGAGTTGCATCTCAAATATCTGAACTTTGACCCCAAAGTTTACAAGAGTTGAAAAGGAGGTTCAAACCATTTCTTCCATCCATCATAATAAACCAGGATCTTATCCCCTACTCCAACATCTTTACCCAAACAGTGATGTTTATGTCCATGAGTCCCAAAATATTAATCCAATTAACTTGACACAGAAGTCAATGGCTGTTGAATCTGCAGAAACTTCTGACTGGAGGCTGTTACTGTAAAACCGTCTCATAACTACCACGAAGGCTAGCTCTGCTAGTCCATGTCATTTGCTTTTGCCGCTCCTCTATTCACACTAGCTCTCTTTGGTCGCTTTAATCCAACTCCAATCCATTTGACTAGAAAGTCCGGTTCGGTCAGGGAATGTGAAATCCATTTCTGATTGGGACAAAAAAAAAAAAAAAAACTAACTCTGGTTCTACAAACCCCGATCTGGGTTTATTTGAAGTGAACTGTGGTTCGGATTCATATGTAAATGTTAAGCAGACCGGAGACCGCTCCAAAAGCAGGAAGTGGACTACAACGCAGGGCTTTCTGGGTAAATGCCACCAAAACAAACCTAGCACTAGCAGGAGAAATGGTTGGTGTTTTTTTTTTTACTAAAGACAAACGAGAACTGAATCCGCTGAACCACCAGCCGAAATCTGTCAGGTTGGAGATGTTGGAGTAGGGGATCAGATCCTCAGATCTTCATTATGATGGAGGGAAGAGAAGCTTTTAATTTCCTCTTCCTGTCTGTGCTTCCACGAAGCCTCATTTTCAGGTATTTAAGATGCTGATGAGCTTCTCCCAGTTACCTTGTTGCCACGGTTACGCTTCATAACAACTGTCCAAGGGAAAAAGGGTTAAAAGAAAACCTCCTTCCAGCATCCAGAACCAAAAACCATAAGGCGGAACAAATCAGAGCTAATGTAACAGATCTGTGTTCAACATGGTGGTCCGGCCCACAGCATGACGCCACCCCTCTCAGCTCCACCCCCACATTGTTTTGAAGGATTGTTTCTGGGTTGAGTGTCTCTGGTTACTGAGGGCATGAATAAGTCAGGATGTTTGGAGACACATGGTCTGATTGGCCGGCGTTCAGAGCGCTTGGACAGAGCGTCCTTTTCGCTTCAATTATTCACCCTCCTCCTCTCCGCTTTCCCTGCGCCGGCCAGGGTTCTGGTCCTGACCCGTTCATCTGCTGCTGCTGCTGTAAAATCACGGCTTTTCCAGCCATGTAATGACAGATTCTTATAAAATACGTCAAACGTGAAATTAGTGGTTTGGCCTGCGTGTAAAATGTGAAACTAGAGTTGAGTTTCAGTTCAGGATTCCCACACGCAGAGGTCGCGTTAACGGAATATTTCTTGTATTTGACAGTTTTTTTTTTTTTAAACAGAAATATTTGAAGCCCGTCAATCATTTGACAAGTTATAATTCACACCCTTGACTGATGCACATGTGCAGACATTATAGACTTTACGCAGAAAGTTAATCGCAGAGGCAACTAAAATCAATCAATAAAAAAAATCCTTTCTGAACATCGTTTCCTGGACTCTGAACTAAATGAGTCTTTCTGACCGGGTGCGTGTTGAAGAGTTAGGAACCACATTTCAAACCACTGGTAGAAATGGTGCGTTTAATTAAAGTTCCATTACAGACAGAACAGAGAAAACTAAAGAGATTCAATGTTGAGCTCATCCATTTATAGTCTAAACAGAGGAGCCAGCAGTTTATCTTGAAGGAATAAATAAAGAAAAATAAAGAACTTAATTGGACCGTAACATGTGCAGTGCGCCGCACAACCGATGCGGGTCCGCTGCTGCGAAGAATGAACCTGAACTCATCCTGCGGGTTTAACAAATGGAGCTGGAAGACGTCGACCTTCCGACCCAGAAGGAGAGCGGCGCTCAGGAGAAGAGCTGCAGGCGTAACATCTGTCCGTTTCCGGGAAGCAAAACCACGCAAAAAATCTTGATAAAAGCGCAGACCCGGACCGCACAGGGTAAAAAAAGTTCAGTTGATCGGTTTGGATCAGACGGATCCACTGGCTGATGAACCAGCGCAGATTTCTCTGCAGATGCGACCAGGAGGAATTAGTGAGGCTGAGCGTTCAGAACGCAGCAGGTGAAGTTCTGCTCATTTAAATGGAGTCGCTTAATTTATTGGAGCCACAGGCAGTGGCTTTTATCACCGAGAAAAAGTTGGATGATTTGTTAATGTGATGGGTAAAAACAAAACGTGACTCTTTTTTTTAAAAATGTTGGTCAAAATGACGGAGAACAAAAAAGCCTAGTGACCTTTGCCCCCGCGGCTGATTAACAAAAACCTGCTTTAAGTTTTATCTGGCTAAATCCTCATCTGATCCCCGGATCGTTTTACTCCCATTGTGTCCAGGATGAAAGGAAAAAGGAGCCAAAACCTGCAGATCCAGCCTGTTGGCTCCAACCGACTGATAAACATTATTGATGCTTGAAACATTTTTCTTCAGTCTGATGAATCAAATGAAACTTTTCTTGTTTTTGAGAAGTTAGAATCACCAAAATTATTTCTATTTGCTAAATTACAAAAACATTTTATTGAGGAATATTTATTATTCCTTAATGGCTCAATAACTTATTGATTTGTGCAGTCAAAATAAAGGTTGGCTTTTATTTTATTTTAGACATTCTTATTGATTTTGTTTAAGTTATGGTTTTGTTCTTAGACCAGTTGGCTGCAACAGACATTTCAAAACGTAAAAATGTTACCTAGTCAAATTCAAAAGTACTTTATTGATCCCGAAAGGTATTAAATGCAACTCTTAGACTTAATGCCTCGCTCTAGATGGTGCCAGCTGTGGGCAGGAAAATTCTCCTGTAGCAGTCTGAATTACAACACATTTGAAGAAGCCTCTGACTGACATTTTATTTTATTTTTTTAAGTCTGTTGCTTCTTCAAATTCATTTTTATGGTTCCACTTTACAATAAGGCTCCCCTTATCAATGACTAGATGAACTGATAACATGGCTATTAGCTATTACACTCTTTATAAATCATTAATTACTTATTGTGCTTTAATATGAATGCATGATAAAAAAATTACATTTACAAATGATTCATGTGTTTACAAGGTAGAATAACAACTCTAGATAAAATATCTAAACAAACTGTTTCCTCTTTGTGCTTCATTAATTCATAAACGGTTATTAATGATTTATTAAGTCGTAACGTATCTGAACGGTATTGGCCATCTACAAGGGAAACATTATTGTAAAATGGAACCATTTTTAGTTTATTTCAGCTGCAGGATGTAAAATACAATCGGAAGATATTACGAACAGTAAAAAAAATATTATATTGAAAATGGTGATCAGAAATTAAAAGAAAAAGTCAATCTGCTGCTGGGAAAGTTTGAAAATGTTAGAAAACTGTTAGATTTTTGCAGTAGTGAAGTGACAGAGGCGTGTCTGAAAGTGTTGCCCCAGGCCGTGGAAATGCCTCACTCCCCGCTGAGCCTGGAATGTCTGAAGCATCGTTAAATATTCTCATTGTGACGTCAGACCAGGTCCTGCAGGTGCGTCGGGTCCGCCGCCACTGGAACCAGTTCATGTTTCCTCCCAGTAAGGTGCCACTGGCCGCAGTGGCTGATGGGATGCGGCTCAAGCTGCGGCGGCTGCTGCTGCGGCGGCGGCTGCTGCTGCGGGTTTCTGCTGTCTTCTCACGGCTGGCCTCTGGTTCGCCTCAGATGGAGGTCATGTCATGTTTACCGTCACGCTTTTACTGCTGCCTGTAAATCTGCCCAACTAGGACATCTGGGGCTGCAGTGCACTGCAAAAACATTCACACCAAATCAGCTTCTGTCACGTTGCAACCACAAACCTTTGTGTGTTTTTATTGTTGCTTAATGTGATGAAGCAGCAGAAAGCTGTGCATAGTTATGAATTAAAATCCCAAAAGTGTGGAGTGCATTTTTTAGCAGCTCCAGGCTTTTCTGAGCTTCTCTTCCAGATTTTCACAATCAAAAATCTATGAACCATAAAATTAAAGTCTTTCCACATATTATTGGTAAAAATCTGATTTAGACTTTGACTAGGCCAACGTCAGGCTGGATATCCCTTGAGCTCTGGATTTCATTCAACCATGTGGCTGTATGAAATCTTTCCATTTCAGCTTTTTGTTACTGGTTGTGTTGGTTGCTGAGTGATGAATCAATTTGATCGATTATTGAAAATGTCTATTTATAAAGATTACATTTTTTGGGAAATTTGGATTTTTAACTTTTTTTTTTTTTTCTCCCCCATCTTTTTGGGGTCTGATGGTTCAGTGATGTCAGGCCACCATCTTGTTTTTCTGTTTAGCTGTACCTCTAATTCAGGTCAGCTTGATGAAGAACATGTTACTGCAGTTTTCCACCCAGAGCAGAACGTAAACAGAGGACTCCTGTCCTCATGCTACCTGTTTGCACATCAACAGCCGCTCCTCCATGTTTGCTCAGCTTCTGTTTCTGTTTGTTTCTGTTGCTGCTGCGCACACCAACCCGCCTCCCTGCTCTGCCGGCAGGTCCAGAACCACAGCTCTACAGCTACAACCCGGGAGACGGCGCCGGCGGCTGTCCAGAGGAGTACGACGAGGTGAGACATTCCTTCCCCTTCCTGTTGGCCTGGTCGGTCACTTCCTCTTCCTGTTGGCCTAATTGGTCCCTTCCACTTCCTCTTCCTGTTGGCCTAATTGGTCCCTTGCACTTCCTGTTGGAAGGGACCCACAGGCTGAACGCCGTCTGCACTCGGCTGTCGTTACCGTGCCAACGGCTGCGCAGGCCCAGCACCATCCTGGCGGGTTTGGCTTCTGGCCCTCGAGGCGTTGGGTTTCCCTTGACAGAAAATCGACCGGCTGGAATGTGCAGCAGTGTGTGAAGTTGTGTGTGTGTGTGTGAAGTTGTGTGTGCGTGAAGTTGTGTGTGTGGGTGTGTGTGTGTGTGTGAAGTTGTGTGTGTGTGAGGTTGTGCGTTCCCAGTTGTGGTCGACATTTCGGGAATTTCTGCCTCCGTTTGGGTTCAGGACCGAATATCTTTATATTATATTTAACCTGCAGGACCGACAGTTTCTGCTGCTGCAGTGTCGGTGCCCCCTGTTGGCCGTGGCTTGAACTACAACTCTTCTGCAAATGTTTTCCTGACCAATCTGGGATTATTTTAAGTTACAGTAAAATAAGTCTGCTTAGAAAAATAAATGTTTATTAAATGACTGTGATGATTAGTTGCATAATTATATATAACGCGCCTTCCTGTTTTATTGAGATTATTTTCTCACTAAGAATCACTGAACATTGGGGTTGGAACTAATAATTTAGTAATATTTTGACTAATTGATTGGATAAAAAAAATGGCACATTGTGCAGATTTCTCTCTTAGCCATTTAATCCCTTGTACAACATTAATTAAAAATGCATTTTTATTTATTTATTTTTTGGTATTTTATTGCCAAAATGTAACATATTCCTGAATTTGAATCTGCTGAAGTCTGTGGAGTTTTGGCTAAAACATGTTGACAGATGAATGTTTATCTTAAAGCAAAATGTAAATATTTTGTACAGTTTTGGTTCAACTGCTCTTATTATGTTTGGTCTTTTTTTTCTTCTGTAGCAATTAATTCAATAATTGATCATTGCAAAACGTTGCAAGTGGAAATGGAGTTTAATTGACTTATTGCTTATTGTGACAGGCTGAAAATAAGAAATCACAAAGAGTCCAAACACTCAGATAAACATAAATGCAGACTCACTCTCCTCAGGTCAGATTATTACAGCTGGGACATGATGATGGGGGGGGGGCCGGGAAAGGCAGAGTGAAGTTTTTCTCCTGGGGAAACGCTCCAGCTGCTCCGCTTGCTGAAACGCGTCGCCTGAGTTTGGGAGAAGTTCGGCCCTGACCTGCGTCCGCCGCCGCCTCGCTTTTTTCCTGTTGGTTTTTTTTTTCTTTATTTGGCCTGAAAAGCGTCTCTCTGAATGGCTGATCTGTTCTGTTGCTGTTTGCTGTGAAAACACGGCAGCTGAGGGTGTTTGGTAGCAGGAACGCCTGAAAGCTCGCCTGTTTTAATCATAAACAGTGTTGTTGTAATTTAACAGTTTTAGTTTGGCCCTGGATCGCGGCTTAATGATTTCTAGGGCCAGTGGGTTAGGAAGTGGCAGCGGGGCAGCTGACCCAGCTGAGACGTCCTGCTCTTTGGACTCGGCTCCAGTCTCCTCCCCTCGGCCCGGCCAGCCGAGTGTCGTTGCGTTATCTGTTTTCTCCCTGTGCCACGCTGACGGCGGGAGGTGTAGGAGTTACTGAAGGTGTTTTATGGCGACTCTGTGGGTCAAACCCGGTGGGAAGGATGATTCTGGACAAGGCGGTCGTCCCTCTGAGCCCCAGGGCTTCCAGTGCCTCCAGTAAACTGGTATGTTGTGGTGTCTGGTTGTTAAGGTGTCGCCTTAATGTTGTTGTTTGAACCTGTTGCTTCGAGGTGTTAAAGCTTTGGTGAGATAATGAGCTTAGCTTGTCTGGATCCACCGTCTCTAAAGTATTTTGATCGTTTGTTTGCTTTTCTTCACAATCCAAGTGAAAATTTATTTTATTTTATTGTAACAGTTTATTAAAGAAAGGAGAATTTTAACTGCAGAAGTGGGGAGAAACGTTTTATTTTCTGTTGTCTGGCTGATTAAATGCAGGTTGTTGAATAAATGCAGGGCTGCAACTCAACATTACTTCAGTTTTTAATCAATTATTCTAACGATTAATTTATTTGATAAGAAAATATGCACATTTTGTATTCACTTTTTATACAATCTTATGAATTAAAGATTTAAATAAACAAATTCAGTTTGTTTTTCAAATAAAATATTTTCTAAAAGTCAATGACGCCGTTTCTTTAGTGAATTCTTGATTGTTTGTTGCAAAAGATTCATCTGAAGTATCTCGTTCCTTTTTACTTGACTTAACATCAAAACAGTGCAGCACTGATCTGTTTTTATTTTAAGTTACTAATTAATACCAAAAGGTGCGTAATATCGTCCTTACTTTACAGAATTTGAACCAGATTAATTTTACAGGGTTTTTTCTTTATTTTAAATGCAAAATGTTTTTTTTATTTGGCCTATTTACTGATCTGAATATGAGCTGTATACTCTTGCTGACAATCAATTACTAAATTAGTTTATTTAAATTATCAATTAATCACGATTAATTGTTTCAGCCTTGGATAAATACATCAAATTTAAAAACTGAATTTCTTCATTTGTCTGTAGATGAATCGCTCATCACTTACTTTGATTCACTTTTGAGCAGATTTAAAGATCGGATGACGGCTTGGAAGGATTCTTTCATTTTAAACGTGCAAATCTTTCTCTGTTGGGTTTCAAGCCCTGCCAGGTTTCAGCTCTAAACGTGATGATCTGTTTTCTGCAGCAGAATGAGGTGACGGACAGCGCGTACCTGGGCTCAGAGAGCACCTACAGCGAGTGCGAGACGTTCACAGACGAGGACACGGGGGCGCTGGTTCCCCCAGAGATGCACGAGGACGTGGAGACGGACAGCGGCATCGAAGCCACGCTGCACGACCCCGACGACGGGGGAAGCAGGTCTGACCTTTCACACAGCATCACATCGGAGTCAAATTACAATTTAATGCTATTGGGCTCTTCAGATGTGAACAATTGTCATACATATCCAGTTTGGTGCCAATCAGATGAGTCATGTGATTTACAGACGACCGTATGCTTATGGCGAGGGACTGCAATTCGCCATTTGAACACACCCACATGGTTCAGCCAGTGTTGAGTTAATTATGTCTTTTGTCAGTTTGCACAGGATTAAATCCATATAAATGAGAGTAAAAGTAAAACATACAGCAGAAAAAAACAGGTAACGTCCTGCCGGAGGGGGGCGGAGCTAAGGTGATGTCATCAATTGAACATGAAGATGTTATCAGGACTGGTCTGTAGAGAGACATAGGAAGTCTGATGCAGCTGTGACCTTGCATGTGGAAGTTAATAAACTTTGATGTTTCATGGCGAATAGTCAAAGTTTGACACTAAGCCACACCCACATGCTTTGATGTTCGAGAAATCTTTTGATAACTTTTGACCTTCGATGTCTCAAGACTGTACTGAGGGATTCTGAAAAACTATGGGACGGGTTCGATCAGATGCGTCCATAAAAAAGAGAAAATGACGGCTTTGATCCAAAATGGCCGACTTCCTGTTGGGTTTAGACCATGGGACCAAGAGACTTTTTGTGTCCTGACAAGATGCACATGTGTACCAAGTTTCATAATTCTAGCTTAAAGCATGGCTTGGGGCTGATTATTTAAAACGTTTTAGGGGGTGCTATAGAGAAATGAGGCCATGCCCACCAAATGTTGTGATGAAATCATCCTAGTGAGTTTGGAGCAGCTCGGCCCGAAACTGTAGCATTCAGAGCCAAACGTATGGCAACGGCGTTACAGGTCACTTCGCCACGCCGCCACGCCCACCTGCTCCATCGCAGCTGGTCGGGGTTGGAATCCACAACACACCAACATGTCTTCTGTGTCTGGACAAAGTTTCATGTTGATTGGGTCAAAGGGGTCAGATAGCGACCGTTCAGAGTAAAACATGACACACTAGAAATCTGATTGATCGCCTGCAGGCTTTGGAGCCCCACAGTTTTTCTTTTTTTTTTTTTTTTTTTTTTAAAGTATTGTTAGTTTTTCCTCCAAACTTGGATCTGACGGCTGCTTTGAGTCGTATCCAGTGCAGAAGTGATGAGTATCTTTTTTTTTTTTTTTTTTCTGAGCGAGTCGTTTCGTCCAGCAGCAGGAGGAAGTGCAGCGTAGCTTTGGTATCTGCTGACTCGGGAATCCGTCTGTCCGGCTTCTTGACACGGACGCCTTCGGACTTCCCGTTCCATGTGTGAGCCGTGAATTCCAGGAAGTGTTGATTCAGCGTTTTTCTTCCCGATTTTTTTGTCTTACTCTGGCAAAAGCTAATCTAATCCCTTCATTCCTCTCCCACTGACTGAGGCTGTTACCTGCTGCTGCTGACTGGAGGTCAGCAGATAAACCGTGTGACTCTGGCCTTCTCGGCTCGCTCCAGCAGCCTGTTTACCAAATGCTGGCCGTGTCGGACCGGCTGAGGTTCTGTTGTACCAGCAGCTGCACCAGTTTGTGGTTTTATTGCTACATCAGGACATTTTCCACCTTCTGTCACCTTACAAACATCAGCGGGTTTTATTTGAACTTTGTTTCAGAGCAGAACTAACGTTAACGCATTTATACTCGTATGTCAGAATGGACGTGTAAAGGTCCAGAAAGCAGCTGAGGAAATGAGCAACGGTCATCAAAGAATTTGATATTAAAGGGGAGCCGTTAGGCGAAATGTACTTTTTTTGAGTTTTCCATCAAGTTATGTTGTTCCCTCATCAAAAACACCTGGAGTGTTGCTTTGATGCTTTTATGAATGTTTGAAAAATACTTTAATCTCCATGGTTTTACAAAACGCCTGAGTGGCCGTAGCCCCGCCTTCGAGACGCAGCTCCTCCTCAGAGGGGCAGTGTTGTTTTCCATTTTATAGCTCAATCAAGTTACTATGTTGCCTTCAGTTGCTATAAAAATGCTACAGATATCAAATATGACTAAAATAACTTCTTGATTTAACCCCCTGAAATTGGGCATCTGTCTCTTTAAAAGGCTTTGCTGTGCATGTTTGTGAAATCCTTGAATCTCCCATGGCAACCACTTGGAGGCGCTTAAACACCGGCTGACATTTCCGCCTCATTTGTCTGAATCTCCGCCCGCTTTTCCCAAAGCTCCGCCTCTTAAATCTCATTACAAAGCATGATGGCTTCCTAATGCATATTTGTAGCTTAATATTGACGTGTGTATTTCTGTTTTTGATATTTATAGCTTTCCGGTTTTGACATCACATCAGTTTATCCAGGAAATTGCTTAAGAATAAAAAGGTGTTTGTTAAAATGTCTAAACAGGTACAGAGATCATCAGTCATTTAATTTTCAGATGGCCCAAAATATAAAATTAAGTGGAAATTTTATTGTCTTAATTAAAATTACAATAATTCATAAAAGTAACAAAATCAGACAAAAGAAAATGTTTCAGTACAAACTGCAGTTGTGCGTCTGGCGAGTTTCTGCTTAAAACATGTTTGTTTTGTATTGAGTGGGTAGAAAATCCAGACGTTTTACTCAAGAGTAGAAATGCCTCATAATAAAATTACTCAGGTGAAGGAAAGAAGTACAGTTGAGTAACTGTTTTAAGAAGTTAAGTGAATGTAACTCGTTCCTCCCGGACTCTGACATTGAACCGATGAAATGAAACTTGTAGTTCAGTCGTGGAGTTTGGTCAGAGGAACCGACTCATCCAGCAACATTTAAGGTACGGATCTGTCCACTCGGCTCAGGATTAACAATCTAACAGGATTAGTCCCTCCTGCCTGCTTACACACACACACGTTCGGACCTCGGCTCGGTCAGCGGTACCGTCTGTCTGTCGCTCAGCCTGGAGCCTGATTAAGCCAATCGGAGCGGCGTCCTTTATGTGGCGTCTGGTTCGGTCGCCGTTTTGCTTCGCGTGGCGGTGAACCGTCAAACTTCAGGATTCCTCTCTGGTTGTCAGGAGTTTTGACCCCAGTCGCCCCCAGGCTTTCTCGCCAGGGCAGCGCAGGGCGTTCAAAGATGCGATCGCGCTCCTCGCCGGCCCTCGGCGCCGCGGACCTCGGCGTTGGGCCCACTTGCAAGGAAACGGGTAAAACGTAAGTCGTAAACTAGTAGTTTTTAGAACGTTGTGACTCAAATCCGTCATCTCAATTCGTTTTTTTTGTTGTTTTTTTTCTCCTGGTGATTTTAACATCCTCATCCTGCTGTGACTTCAACATGTCCTTTAAACAGGAAAACAGACTCATGTTTTCATAAAGTTTCTCCTGTTTAAACATCACAGATGGCCTTCCTGCTGCCACAGAGGTTGAGATTTACGAGTACAGGAGGAGCCCTTGGGATTAACGTGAATTAGCAGCTTAGCTTAACGAGCAGCCATTGAACTTGACCGATTGCTGCGGTTCCTGGGGAAAGATTAGTCGTTGTCTGGTTTTTAGTCTAAAACCTGGCCGGATTCTGGGTGCTGCACCAGTTTCTGTTTTTCTGTCTTTAAAGTGGCAGGAAGTATTTTCACCCCTTCAGTCTCTCATTTTGTCGACTTAAAAACACAAAATCCAGCATCTTTTATTGGGACTTTATGCCATATCGCAACAAAGCAATTTATAACTGAAGTGTTTTTGTTTTTATAATTTGTAAAGATACTTTTCTCTGCATGTACAGCCACAAGATGGTGGTAACTTGTTACACCGCTGTACTCTGTAGTTTCACTGTAAATTCCAGGGCCACTGGAATTTTACTCCAGTGGCCCTGGAGTAAAATTCAGGGCCACTACTCTTCAAGTTCAGTAAACTTTCTGGATGCTCTCATCGCTGAGAATAAGTTCAATGAGGGAAGAAGAAACATGTTTTAACGAAACCAACGTTGAAGTGAGACCTCGTGTTCATACACAAGCTTTGTTCAGCCTGCAAGCTATCTGAACAGTTCCTCAGTACTCGAGTAAAAGAAGCTGAAGTAATGATGCTCTTGAGTAAATAAAGGCACTTCAACAAAGATGTTGCAGTGCAGATATTAAGATCTTATAATAAAGATGTTGAAGTAAAGAATTGCACAACTTCAGCATCTTTTTACTCAACAGTATTTAAGTGCTACTTTAGAAAAATGCATTAAACTTTCTACATTTTGAACACAAATACTTTTCCAAGGTACTGTTCCTTTAAGTGCTGTTAGCATCCAGCTAGCCGTCTCTTTTATAGGTTTTCTCCTTCCTCTCTGATTTGGACCTGAAGTTAACTTTTTGTGATTCTGGTGTTGCACTGTGACTCAGTATCCCGATGTGTCGGCGCCCCCTGCAGGTTCTCCCTGACCTCGGAGCTCCACAGCCACTCCCTGGTGACGGTCATCAGCGGAGAGGAGGAGCACTTCGAGGACTTTGGGGAGAGCAACACGTCGGACCTGCTGCTGCAGAGCAGCGTGGACGGCTTCATGGGGAAGGGCGACGCCACGCTCTCCCCGCCGCCGGAGCAGATCAACAGCTCCGCCGTCATTTCCCCCAGGTAGCAGCGGTCGCCATGGTAACGTCTCAGTGCCATTTTTAAACAGAGACGCTGCAGAAACAATGTTTCCCATCATGCTCGCTGATAAGGCGTGAAACACTGTCGCGTTCCCAGCTTAAATTATGGTTCACAGGAAAAATGTATCGAATGCGGTTCACTCCCTCCAGACTCCTCCTCTGATGGATGGAGAGTTACTTGAACTGGGACCAGTTAATCTGGGACGGACGGTTCTGACCGAGTTTGGAAAATATTCAGCCCAGTTTGTTTCTCCAGCACCGATAGACCCGCTAAGAGCTAAACACATGCTAACGGCACTTTCAGCATGTTAGCATGTTGACCCGGCTCCGGTCCGGTTCGGTTGAAGTGAACTCTGGTTTGGTTTGAATTTATGTGAACAACAAGCGGACTGGAGACTGCTCCAAAAGCAGGAAGTGGACTTAAGCGCAGGGCATTCTGGGTAATATAAATGCAACCAAAACATTCTTGCTAGCCTAGTGCTAGCAGGGGAAATGTTCGTAACCTGCTAAAATCAAGAGAAATCCGTAAACCGCTATATTCTGATGCAACATTTCTGAGTTTTTTGTCGTTTACTGCAGTGGTTATTGGTGCAGCACCCCCGCAGGCCAGGAGGGGAACAGGTTTTTAAACGATTTGGTTGGTTTGACTCAGTTAAATGTGGAAGGGAAACGCTGCAGCTGAAAATGTAATAAACGTTTCAGTTTTGAACCGATTGAACTGGAAAACGCCATAAATTCTCCCCTCATGTAAAAAATCTGCAGAATGTTCCGCTATTTTAAACTGATGAATCACAAGATTAAATTTAAAAATAATCACCAGCT
Organism: Poeciliopsis paucimaculata; assembly: GCA_903067055.1. Lineage (NCBI taxonomy): Eukaryota > Metazoa > Chordata > Actinopteri > Cyprinodontiformes > Poeciliidae > Poeciliopsis > Poeciliopsis paucimaculata. The sequence goes on along the minus strand of CAEGAD010007828.1, from coordinate 8,171 downwards.
GAATCAGTTTTAGTTTTTGTATAAAGTGAATTAAATGTCCAGCTTTGGTTGTTGAGATAAAAGAAACAAACTTCCTGCAGACTTCACCCACACAGTGTGAATGCGTCACTGTGTTTGGAGACAGTCACCCTCACGGCTGTGCATGTGTCCACACACACACACACACGCCCACACTCCTACCTCCGTATTCCTGCTCTCAGAACGTGCAAACAGCTTAAACGCCGTTTAGCAAAGCGTTTCTTCACAGCAGTGACTCAACACTGAAGTCAAAATAATAATCAAATATTAACTGCAGTTTATATTTATATTTGTCCAGTTAAAGTTCTGCACTTTCAGAAACACTTACATTTTAATTCAGCATTAGTTTCATATTTTCTAGTTTTTAAAAACTCAAGACCCTTCACAGTTTAATGCGTTTTCATTCATATCACAATCTGTAAGGAAACACCAGAAGGACAAAAAGGATTCTTCTTCTCTCGGCCGGCTTAAAGCTGCATAAGTGAATTGTTTCCATTAGTGCATTTAGCAGCGAGTACCTGAAGTTGATTGACATCACTAAGCCTTCCTGGCTCTGATTGTTTTTTGTGCATTTCTTCAGACAGCAGTGTCAGCTCAGGGAGCAGATCCATCTTTTCTCAGATTATCTGACTCAAAACAAACCAACCTGGAGAGAAGTTTAACAATAAAAAGTATTTTTTAAATTAAAGTTACAAACTGCAGCTTTAAGTGCAGTCCTCGTTACTGCCCACCTAGGACCACAAATGGCCCCTGTGCCTCACTTTGAACACCCTTCCTTTAGATGAATCCACTGTTTTTATCTCGTTTTGAACCACAGCCTCACGTCACTTTAAGTCTTCAGAGCTCTGCTTTACGGGACTTCGTGTCGCACCTGAATGCACCTTCACCTCCTCCTGTCTGTCACTCACCTCATCCTCCTCTTCCTCCTCCTCTTCTTCTTCTCTCCTGCCTCTCCAGCGCCCCCGCCTGCCTCCCTGACTGCTTCCAGAGCTTCCTCAGGGAGGAGGCGCTGGACTTTTTCTGTAGCCAGTGTCACAGGCAGATCAGTCGCCTGGAGGATCTGTCCACACGCCTCAATTTCCTAGAGATGACTAGGTAACACGCAGCTGCTGCTGTTCATGTCTGCAGTGCTGATTAGGTCGCATGTCGCCCTCATGTCTGCATGCTACCTGGTAGAAACATGGTGTGTTGTGGTGAACATGTTTATGAAGTTCTGATCCGTTTTATTTTTCCATCCTGGCTTCTTTTTGTGGCTTTAGTTTCATGAGTTAAAAACAAAGTTTGCTTTGAAAGGTAACCGTAAACAGTTACCGTATGTCGGATTTATTTGAAGTAGAGTTTGTTTTGTATCGTTTCCTTCATGACTGTAAAGGCTGGACAGAACCGGCCGGTTTTGGAGCAGATTTGCTGATTCAGGATCAAATTCAGCTCCAGGTTTTTAAACAGCTTGGAGGAAAATATGGAGTGAAGCATGAAAATTGAAAACAGGAGAATCTAAAACTACAAATGGACGAACTCAGCAAAATGATGTCTGAATATTTGTTTCCTTCCTTGTTTCTGTTCTGGTTTCCTTGTTTCCTCGCTCATGTTTCTGATTCAACCTGCAGTATTTTCTTTTGTTTTATCCTCTAGAGATGAACCAGAACTATTAAGTTTGGAAACTTAAAAATGTGAAGTAACTCTTAGTGACATGAATCAACAAACCAATCAGGCTTTGAGTTTTGTTGATTCTTCATCAGTCCTGATAGAAAATCTAAATCTTGTTTTTTATATTTCTGTAAATCCTGTATGTGAATCTGCTCCTCCTGCTCCTCTAGAGCCTCGTAAACCTGCTGCCGTTTGTTTGCTGCGAGTCGCTGAGCTTTATTTTGGTGACGGTTTCTTCCTCTCACCACGTTTCCTGTCTCCCTGCAGCGCCGGAAAGCGGCTTTCCAGCAAGAAGGTGGCGAGGTGAGTGAAGCGCTCGCCATCGGGTTAGCAGCCGTTGGCGAACGCCGCTCTGACTCCTCCTGGTTTCCACAGGCATCTGCTGCAGAACAGCTCCATGACTCTGGACACCATGAGCGACCTGACGCGGGACATCCTGGAGCTCGCCGACAACGACATCACAGACAAGGTGACAAAGAAATTATTCTATTCAAAACACTGCAAGGTTTTAAAATGTGATTAAGCTGCATAACTTTACTGCATATCGTGGTCACTCACACTGTATATAATTTGATTAATTTTAAAACATTTTTTTATTATTCGGTAAAATCAGGCTTTTTAAAAATCTTTCATGTTTTAATGTTTTTCCTTCATCAAAAAATAAACCTGGAGTTTTGTTTTGATTCTTTCATGCATGTTTGATAAATCCTTTAATCTCCTAGGCAACCATTCAGCTGTTAAAATGCCTGTGTGGACCTAGCCCCGCCCCCTGAGGCGCAGCTCCTTCAGACTAGCCAGCAGCAATTAGCAAACAGCTGCTGACCTCATTATAGGAGAACACTGGTAAAAACGTTACAGGAGCCATGTTGGCCTCCAGGAGACAGGCGTTTTGTAGCTGAATGGTTGCCATGGAGATTAAAGGATTTATCAAACATGCATGAAAGAATCAAAACAAAACTCCAGGTTTGTTTTTTTCCACAAAATTTAAATGGAATTTCTGGACCGATTGAACAGAAAAATTAGTTTTTTAATAAAAAAATTGGAATAGGATTACCATAAACTGAAATATTAATTGTTCTAGTTTGCATCCAGCCTCTGGTCCTGACCTCTGACCTTTCCCAGGTGCTGCTCCTGGAGCGGCGCGTGGCGGAGCTGGAGAAGGAGTCGGAGGCGTCGGGCGAGCAGCACGCCCGGCTGCGGCAGGAGAACCTGCAGCTGGTGCACCGGGCCAACGCGCTGGAGGAGCAGCTGAAGGAGCAGGAGCTGCAGGCCGACGAGCAGCTGCAGCAAGAGAACCGCCGCCACAAGGAGGCGCTGTGCAAGCTGGAGAGGGAGAAGGGGCTGGAGCTGGAGAACGCCCAGGCCCGGTGAGGAAACAGACGGGTCTGGGATTAAGATTTGAAAAAGCAAACATTTGAAACTGAGGAAAAGCAGTAAAAAAAAAATCTTTAATCTGAAAAGTTTGAATTTTTTTTTTTTTTTTTAGTTTCAAATAAATTTTCAAAATGAAGGTTTTATTTCAAGACTTAAGAAATGTACTTTTTGTTCTGTTTTCATATTTCAAAGTAAGATTAATAATCTGAGTTTTGCGAAGCAGAAATGTCGGTGAATGACTCTGGTGTTTGTTGCTCAGGCTGCAGCAGCTGGACGATGAGAACAGCGAGCTGCGTTCCTGCGTTCCCTGTCTCAGAGCCAACATCGAGCGACTAGAGGAGGTACAACAGATTTTATTTTGTTTCTCTTTCTGTTGTCTGTTTTCGGTTTCAGTTGCTCATCCTTTTTTTTTTTTCATGGTTTCCAGGAGAAGCAGAAACTCCAAGACGAGGTGGAAACTCAGACCGACAGGCTGAACGAGGAGACGGAGTCCCGCAGGAAGATGGCCGACAAGCTGAGTCACGAGCGCCATCAGAACCAGAAGGAGAAGGAGAGCACCCAGGAGGTGGGCGGGGCCAGTGAGCGGGACCTTCTGCTGCAGGACTCGCCTGTTGGTAGGCAGATTCTAACGTTTCTCTGTTTCCGCCTCAGCTGATCGAAGACCTGCGGAAGCAGCTGGAGCATCTTCAGCTCTACAAGCTGGAGGCCGAGGCCAAACGAGGCCGAACCCCCGGCGCCGGGCTGCAGGAGTACCAGACCCGGACCCGGGAGGCCGAACTGGAGCAGGAGATCAAACGACTCAAACAGGTGAACGAATCTCCCGCTCTGGTGCAGCGTCTTGAAGGGACAGCAACACAAAAATTTAGCTTTAATCTTTCCATCGTGTTTTTATGTTTTTCCCTTGTTAAAAACGAAGCTGGAGTTTTTCTTTGATTCTTTCGTCATGTTTGAGAAATTACGCCATCTCCATAGCAACCATTTAGCTGTTAAAATGCGTGTTTGGACCTAGCTCCGCCTTCCAGGTGAAGCTCCTCCCACATTCAGCTCCTCCAGACTAGCCAGCAGCAATTAGTAAATGCCAGCTGAGCTCATTAAAGGAGCTGCTGCTCAGAGCAACGCTGGTAAAAACCTTAAAGGATTAATAGAAGAGCCATGGTGGGGGACTTCCTGGAGGCGGAGCTTCAGAGAGCATGAGCTTCTTAAAGAGACAGAAGCCCAATTTCAAAATGTTAAATCAGGAAGTCAAATTTCTTTTTGGCCAAATTTGTTTCATGTAGCATTTTTAAAACAACTGAAGTTGAAAAAGTTGCTTGATTGTGCAATAAAATGGCAGCAAGCGCTTCAGTTGGTGTTTACAGGTTTTAAAATCTGACGGTTTGTTTCCAGGACAACCGAACTCTGAAAGAGCAGAACGACGAGTTGAACGGACAGATTATCAACCTGAGCATCCAGGGAGCCAAGAACCTGATGTCGGCCTCCTTCTCCGACTCCCTGGCAGCCGAGATCAGCTCCGTGTCTCGGGCTGAAGTGAGTTTAAAACAAACCCGATTCAATTTAACGCACCGAGAAACGGGCCGGGAACCAGAACCAAGACGTGTCGGTAAAAACGAACAGGGTCATGACTCGGTTTGCCGTTTACAGTGAAAGTTTGATGGTTAAAAACAAGAATGGAGGAAACTGACATGTTGAGACGGATTAGTTTTATTCTGGCTGCAGTAGAGAGAGAGAGCAAGACTTCAGCAGATAACAGAAAGGCTGAACGAAGTTAATCAGAGGAACTTTTGTTTTATAGTTTCTGCTTTTAACATTTTTGTAATAATGAAGATCTAATTGCTGTTGGACAAACTCCACTAAACGAATGATTTGGTCTTGCTAGCTAACCATGCTAATTGATAATACAAGCGTCTAAAACATGTTGGCTCTAAATCATTTTCGGGAACATTTCTTGTTCACTGTATTATAATTCCTTGACACAACCAGAGTTGCTCAAACTGGATCTGCAGGTCAGAAATTGGTAGACAAATCTGACCCGATTTTCTTCATTTTTGTAGATTGACCGATAAGATGAGAAACCGATTAACTTAGCAATTCTGTTGCTATATTTAGCAACTTTTCAGACCAAACAACCAGAACCGAGGTCAGCAGGTCAGAATTTTTAAAGATCTGATCGGCTGTAGATCTGACATATTGGTCTGTTGGCTTCGTGTTCATGACCAACTTCTGTCTGTCTGCAGCTAATGGAGGCCGTTCACAAACAGGAGGAGATCAACTACCGACTCCAGGATTACATCGATAAGATCATTGTGGCCATCATGGAGTCCAACCCCTCCATCCTGGAGGTCAAATAGGCCGCCGGCTCCACAGGCTGTGAACTTATTTATAACCAACACCTGGCACCAGGAAAACCAGGGAGAGGATGTAAAAATTTATTTATTGGACCTTCTTAAACACTCATGACTCCAGTCTGGTTTAGAAAAGAACGACGATAAATTTCTACAAAGTCCAAGGCTGTCAGTAAAAAATAAGCTGGTTTTTGTTTCTTTTCGGTTTGAGTGGATTTGTGCGTTAGCCTCCTGAGCGCCGTTGGGTTCTGGTGACTTCCATGTATTGGCTGGAGGAACCCGAGCCCCCCCTGGTGGCTGAATGTGGAAAAGCAAGTGTAGATTAGCTCCTCCTTTATTCCCAATCAGTTTCTAATTGACCTAAAATTGATCCGCTAGTTCTACCAAAACGCCTTAGAGGAAGGTTAATCAAAGTCTTTCATTCTGCTGAGCGCACCATAAGCGACTTGGTCCGACCCGAGGAAACCCGACCCAGGCTGAGTCGTGTTTTCACGAACCGCATGAAGCACAGGTCAGGGGTCAACGACGGTTTGTCTCTAAAGCTCAACCCGATGATGAGGGAAGTTTCTCCTGATCAGAAACTCCTCCAGGGTTTTGTGCGTGTGCATGTGTGTGTGTGTGTGTGTGTGATGTTGCTTTTTCTGTGTTTGTGGCGACACTAAATGCGTTGAAAAGCATAAAACAATCATTCCTGTAGGGGAGAAAACTAACGAGATGAAAGAAGTGATTTATTGTTTGGTTTATGTTTACAATGAAACAGGGTCCTGGACGTCAGGTGGGCTGGAACAGCACTACACGTATTTAAAGGGCCAGCTGGGGAAAATACGCACTTCTTCTTACCTACAGTCTCTGTCTGCGCCGATTCAGGATAAATCCAGAGAACTTGGCCCCAGAAACTGAAGCAACGGCTAATCTGAATGAGTTGGCTGTAAACCTCCAAAAACATCAGTTTGGTTTTGGTGAATCTTATTAACCTTTAAACAGTAATTTACAGAAACAGATCATTGGAGGCGGCGCACCACTAATAGTCTTCCTGTCTGAAAAAGTGAAGCTAACGGCTACTACAAAAAGAATTAGCAGGTAACCTAAAAAATTCATCAAATCACCTTGATAATTTGAACAGTCATTGACTGAGAGATAATTGTTTGCATGGAGGCTGGAGGCGATGCGCCACGAATAGTCTTCCTGTGTGAAACGCTTGCGAAGAATGAAAAAACTGAAACATTTATAGTCGGGACCATCGTTTGTTTTCTAAGCAATGGAAGCAGCTGAACATTTATACAAATTGATTTGTGTGTCTGGTACTTGTTATAATCGGTGTGTTTCACAGAGGAAGATTATTGGAGGCGCACCACCTCTTTCTCTAGCTCCCCATCTAAAAACTCAGCAGTTTTTGTTTAAAAATAAAAGACAGCCTGACTCAAACAATGTAACGGTTAGCTTGAGGCTAAAGCTAGCTCCGGATTTACTCTGGTTTAGGACTCAAACGTTGCAGTGTAAGATACTGACTGCTCATAGCCCTTAAACAGAACCTCAGTTCAGTAATTGTGCGCTGTCCCTTTAAATGAATCCCGACCAACCCAGTATCCCAGTTCAGCCCGCCTGATCCCAGCGTCTTCTTGCTGAGCGAAGCAGGAAAGTTTAACGTGTTTTTTACTGCAACGATAAAATGCCGGCATTTTGACAAGTTGTATGTGAAGAATTTATTGGTTGTGTTTTGCACTATTTGTTTTTGTTTCTGGAAGTAGGATGAAAGGATTATTTGTAGGAATCTGTTGAAGAGGGAAAAGTATCACACTACAACGCCATGTTGAGTCGAACATATCCGATGATTCTGCAGCGTTTCTTTAAATGCAACTCTGAGCATCAAGCTTGGAGACTTCAGACGTTTTTGTAGCAATAATGCAGGATAAGAAATGAATGGAGAGTAATTCTTCTTTTCTTCTGCTGGGTGAAGACATCAAGCACCATGAACAGTTTCTGGACTCTTAACGCCGACCTGGATGTGGATTTATATCATGACCTTTGACACCAGTACGTCTGATTTCCTCGTTTCTTCACTCTGCTCGCCTCTTTCTCCCTGCTCTTCACTCGCCACTCTATGAAGGAAAAGACAAAAAAACAATGGCCTTGGATGTAAATGTCTTGTAAAGTTTTTTTCTACACTCATTCTCGATTCTAGGTATTTTTCTAGTCGCAGCAGAGGAGCGGCGGGTCGCCTGTGCCATGTAGCATGTAGCGTGTACAGTTTCCGTCGGGGTTCTTCGTCTCACGCCGGTATTTATTCGTCGACTCACACTGACCTGTTCTGCTGAAACAAACATGTTTGTGCTTTATTCAATTCACATTTATTGACACTGATCAACGCGGCGGGAGAGTTTATTAGCGAGGTAAGAGTTAGCGGAGCTGCACAAGATGGCCGCCTAAGGCTGGCGCGCTCTTCCGTGAAATGGTGAAGTTTTTCCTGTTGTCTTCCCGGAGGGAGTCGGTCCTGCATGGATGCACAGAGCTCTTGTACATCTCTGATCCACGATCACTAAGATGACATTTTAAAACCTCCTGGCTTTCATAAGGGTGAAAAAAGATTTAAGGTTTAATAATTCCTGATTTCTTTGAGTGAAAATATGACACAGATGCATCGAGGTGTTTTATTATGCCTGTAGTTTTTTTTTTTTTTTTTTTTTTTTTTTTTTTTTTTTTTATTTTTTGAATTTTTTTTTTTAAAAAAAATTATTTTATTTTTTAAAAAAGAAAAAAAAATTATTATTTTATTAAAATTACATGTTAAAA